>VZSF01004276.1:225-14060 GCA_013398295.1 Chionis minor | reverse complement strand
GGGAAGGGATAAAATAACTAAGTTTAAAATAAAGGGGAAACAAAACCAAAAAAGGATAAAACTTGGGGGCACAAAAGCTTGTTCAGGTCACTTGGGCTTCCAAATGTGAAGAAAAAACTCTTAATCTTTTTTGGGTAAGTTTGTGTCAACTGCTTGGGGGCTACCCAGGGAGACACAGTGATGGAAACTTCTCAGAAGCACCAGAAGCTTGTTTTACCAGATGAGCATTAGAGTAGTAGCACATTTCTAGGCAGAAAAAAAAAAAATTACATACATAGACAGTTTTTGTTGTTTTCAGATGTCTTTGTTCACATTGCACTAAACAAATACTTTGCTTTAAGAAGTTTGGTTGTTAGGTACTCCTCTTACTGCTCCCAAAGAGAAGTAAATCACAGGTGTTGAATATAAAGTCAACCTTGGTGAGGTAATTGCAGTTATTACACAGCAGACCATATGCAGGCCATAGGTAGGACACAGTAAATTTTATGTTTCCATACCAAGAGACATGACAAGAGTATAAGGGTGACAGTAAGTTCGAAAGAGGATCAAGAGTGCAGTTAGTCTATTAACTCTGAAAATGCATCTTCTAGCTTTATTCCATATTTGAATCAAAATGGTTTTTCACTTGTTGTTTTGTTGTGTTGTTTGTTTTTTTTTAAATCAATCTGCTTCTCTGATTCAATATATGCTGGTGATGTCTAGTTGCCTGTTTTTAAGGACAAAGGTATTAACCCTGCCTTCCAAGCTTAAATATAAACGTAGATCTATGCATACACACAAACACACAAAATACTTTATGGAAAATTAGTACATTCAATTTCAGACTGGGAGAATGCAATCTTTCTTTAGTTATATTAAATCTTTAAATATGCTTTTGGGCAGGAAAACGAGAAATGCCAAGTTGCAGGCGTGCTAAAAAAGTAACTGTCACAGAACTGGCTTTAAGTTTAGCTGAAATCCGTAACTGAATCACAAAGGCAAAATGACCATGAAAAAAAAAACCCACGTCCATTCTGATGCTGCAGAATACACAGGAACTACATTGCCAGATTATACCATTGGTCTCGTTAATGTAGTTTTTGTTTCCCTTTACAGCCCTGTGGGAACGTGTCAAAACATGGTGTTAGAAAGCCTGAAGCATATACGGCACTGTCATAGGTTAGGTTTCCCTTCATTTTCCTCAATTAGTTTTCCACTTGTATCCTGAATTAATGATAATTTCCAATGTTTGTGCTGAACAGAAAGGCATGCTTACTTAAGTACACAACCCTTTATAGAAGCAAAGCTCTTCTCTGTGGCAATATACTATACCAGAGAGCCCCTCTAATTATGTTTTGTCTATTGAATGTATACACTGTGCAAAAAGAAATTAAACAGAAACCAATACCAAAACACTTCTGTAAATTTTACCTGTTTCCTCTGGGGTGGATTTTATCGTCCCTATTCCTGGATTAACAAAAATGCACTACCTTGTCTTTTGCTTTGCCTACACTCTTCTAACTAACAAATTCCATGATTTGTTTCAAAGCCTGTGACCATGCCAGAGGTCATACATCCATCTACAGGATGTGAGCATTCCAAGCACTTTAGCCATGAAAATGAAGATTGCTACAAGTGTACCTCCCTAACTAGTGGGTAACTGTGAACTGACCCTATGTGTACAAAGCTGACTGCTCCAACAGAGAAGAAAATAAAGGTATTTAGCTTTGGGTGACATCCTGAATGTTTTACCAATTCAGGCTATTAAGGATCAAGGTGGTATTTAAGAGGGAGAAACAAGACCAACTGTTGTATCGCTGTGAATCTTCCGACAGTCCCTGATAGACCCTGCAGTTTTCAGCCGATGTTCATTGTCACGAGTGGTTTTTTGCATGAGTACCTTGAATATGGAACCAGTACACCCACGATCTGTGGTAGGTATGGCTGTACATTTCCAGATTTTACATTTGTTTGGCTTGCAGTCTAAGTAGTAAAACCACAGAGCCCTTTTTCAACTTTCTAACGTATTTTATAAGAGCTTTACTAGATAGTAGTATGAGTGAAACACTGCTCAGTTCAGCTGTATCATTTTACAGGGGAAAAATAGTTATGGTTTTATGACAAGGAAACCTCCTGTCTATTATGCTTTTTCTTTTTTCAAATCAGTAATCCCACACAGAATTGGAGACTGACACCAGTCAACTCCAAGCTTCACCCCTCCCTCTAATTTTGAATAACTAACTGCAGACTTACAGGGCTGTTTGGGGAATATTGGGAAAGATTTATGAGTAACTTTCTCAATTACTAGAATTAATATGAATATATCTGCATTCAGTATTCCAGTCATTTTATTTTTAATCATCTATTTAAGATGTTTTGCGAAATCATTCAAAATAATTTTTTCATTCACTCTTTATAAGTTCCCTAACTACAGCTGGTCAAATTATTGCATCTTGCATCTTCAGAACATAAGATACAGCTTTCTTTGTGTTTTGCTGTATTATACTCTGTTATTTCTAAAAACATTTTAAAATATGTATAACTAGGTTTGCAGTTACACATGTCTACAGGTATTGGCTCACAAGAGAGACACATCTTTCTTTTATAAAGAATTATATGTACAGATAGTAAAATTAAAACTGACAATGAATTTGAGGAGCTGCAGCAGAAGTCAGAAACACCAACGTGTTGTACCTTTCAGATCCGCTTGACAAGCATATTACCATTACTAGAGGCATATTTTCATATTTCTCACACTGCTCTTCATCTTCTGATCAGAAGCTCTCCTTTATCTTTTCTAGCTTTGTATTTTTCTGTATGCAAGCTCTAGGTGTTTATTTGCTGATCATCTACTTTTCCTATTCCAATCCAGAAAAATCAACTTTCATTTCCATTATTTTACCACATGCATATAAACACACACGGGAAAAACAAACTTAATCCCTCAGGCCAGGATATATGTCTTTAAGTTTTTTTAAAACATCCTCTCCATGTACAATACTCTATAAATATTTTATTAACACTCGCATCATCACAGAAGTCTTTCTGACTTGCAGAAGGGAGCGCGTCACCTACCTGCGTTGGGCAGTTCTGCTGCCTGTCACTGAAGACAACTGACTGCTGAAAGAAGCTACCGAGCAGGAGCTTACCAAAGTTTAGGAAAGACTTACAGAAGATGCAATAAATTCAGACAGCTTTTCACTATATTACTCAAAGGCCTTTGCCTTGCAATTCACATTTCAAGGTGGATTAAACAATACACACCGATTTATAAGGATTTTGATAATCAACAATTAAAGGAGCTCAACAGTTCCAGAGACCGTCAAGGGGAGTCCTGGCCTTCACTTCTAGGGCAGTTTTAAATTCAGCAGGGGAGCTTCATGATTCCTAATACACTTGATGAAATTTCATTAACTCATCCACACTTCCAACCATATAAATAGCATCTATCGACTCACCACCACCGCCTCAATTCGCAGGCTAACCTAAACAGTGGTGGGAGCGATCCAAGACTAGCCCCCATTTTTTGAGGGTTACTTGGGAGAGAACGGTAAATAAAACATCTAGTGTGGTGAAAGCAAAGGGTTTTGGTTTATCAAATCTTGCTGTTGCAGTTACAAGGATCTGACAGAGCACCACAACTTCCGTAGTAGAAACGCCGGGTGGCATCCTTACTTCCAGCCTCATAAATCATGGAATATTTACGACACAATCATACAGCTTGTCAGCCACATGATCCATTTTGTCCTGAGACTGTCAAGAACAATATATTTATTAAGAAATTATAGTTCCATTTCTGCACTCAAGTATTTTCTTCAGAAAGTGCAGGGAAAGGCCAACACGACAACACAGGCTGCCTCTGGTTGCCACTGATTTTGACGTAAATTTTTTTAACCTATAAAATAAAAAGCTTCCCAAGATTAACGCTGACCATTTTTTTATAAGTGTAAAATTGATTACCACAGAAAACATAGATAGTATTTTACCTTCTTCTAACTACCTGCAAAAATACCTAATCCCGAGAGTGGAACATTCTTACTAATTTTTGCGAACTCGTTAGATTAATTTAAAAATGCATCTGCCGGTAACAAGACATTTTCAGTATAAAAACCATAGTGCATGCACTGAAATTTACATATACTGATAACTTATTGTTTCTGTTTATTCAAAAGACTGGCTTCTTTCTAGAAAAATTATAGGGGTTTGGTTTTGTTTTAAGGTGAAATTTCTCCTAAAAGTCAGAGGCATTGCAAATAAAATGGAAGTTAATATAAAACACGGGGCACTGTGTAATCAGTACCTTCTTATGTTAATTTCTTCCTCATGACTGCAATTCCCTCTTTCAAAAAGACTGTTTTATTTAGGTATGGGAGGTAGGAAAGAAACAAAATTGCCAAGCCTAAGCAGCAAACCAGCACTTTCATTGTCAATTTAGGCTTGATCAAGCCCATCAAGAGCTAGGGGTTCACATCAAGGGTTGTACTTCAACTAGAACCACACAAACTTAGCCAAAAGTATTGGTTACATCACGGTCAGCTCCCAGCTAAATGCTTCTACCTGAACAACTGAACTTCACACCAAAACAAAAGCCCGAAACCAGACTGCAAAGCCTAACACGAATGGGATGAAGCAGCCTGTGAATCCAATGCCAGGAGGCACTGCGGAGCTAGAGAACCCTCACAATCCACAACCACAGCTCACAAATGGTACCTGCCATCAGAAGTATGATTTCTGACATCCAAATTTTTACAAATCATTAATTTCATAATTGATATTTCCACAGGAAACAAGGTGGGAAAAAAACGCGCTCTCAATACACCTAGAAGGAGGAAATCCAATCAGTCACTGTTCCTTTACAGGTGGGTCCAGCTTAAAACTAAAACCCCAAAACTCCAAAACACTTGCGTGAAGACAGATTGCTAGTGTTTTGAAAAGCCTAGAGGAAATAAATGGGCAACAGAAATTACATTCATTTACATTTTGGCTCTTTTATCACAAATGAAGCTGGTTTTCCCAACAACAAGATGTATATACCAAAGCTGCGCGCAGGTTGGGTTTTGGAGGAGCCAAAGGCTGGTATACTAGAGGATCAAGTCGCTCTGGGCAGAGGGAATGGAGGTCCAAAAAGAAAAGTAAGGTCTTCAGGGCATAAGGAAGCACTTAAGGGAGTATGGCAGTGAGATGTTTGTTGAGTTGGTATACAGTAGCCTAGATGTTAGGCTGCTTTCTGAGAAAAAACAAACAAAAAAGAGCATCTGAACTTACTTAGCTCTTCAGGTTAAACTCAAACTCACACCACAACCTACGGTGAAGCTCGGCCACTGCACAGAAAAGCCAGCAAGATACAGGTGAGCAGAAATAAGAAGTGTGAGTCCAAGCACTCACATGATGAGTGGGAGTCAACATTTTGGCCTGTTTGCACATATTACATTAGCCTGGTATTGAAGAAAACAAAACAAAACAAAACAAAGACAAGGAAAAAATCTTAACATGTCACAACATGTATAAAGTATTAAATTAAAAAAAAAAAAAAGGAAATTTCATGCAGATATCAGCTTGACTATCAAAAAATATACACAGAAAACAATTCCAGAAACAAATTAAACACCTTCAGAATACAAAGACAAGAGAGAGTCAATGTTATCTGTCAAAAAAAACCAGTCAGCTCAGTTTGGTTTACTTGGGAGACTGCGCAGTGCATAAGAAGGAACTCATGGATGGCTTACAAAAGTTAAGACACAAGAGTTTTGAGTCTTAGCCTATCACATGATATCTATGTAAGCAAACAGTCTTCATGAAGTGAAAAAATGGTGTACAGTCACAGTCAGTATCAGTGTGTTTCTACAAATGAGAGAACATTTCAAGAAAGCTCTTGCTATCCTAAGCCAATTTCATTAAAAGACTTTCATTAATGAGTTGTATGTAGAAATACAAAAGTGTACATGGTAAACTGGGAAAGATTATAAGCCCTTCTGGGGACACGAACAGAATAAGGAAAGTTAATAAGAGAGAATTCAATACAGACAAATGTAGAATACTATACTCGGGAATAAGAAATCAAATACACAAATATGAAATCGGGAATAATTGGCTAGGCAGCAGTACTGTAAAAAGAACCTGGAGGGCATGTGAACTGCAAAATGGATTATTTAAAAAAAAACAACAAACCAACAACAAACAACAAAACACAACAACAACAAAAAACAGGCAAATGTTCTATGGAGTACCAGCAGCAATGTTTTAAAAATAAAACCCAAGTAGTACATATTACCTCAGAAGAGAGGTAGCTATTTCATTCTGCTTACTTTGACACCCAAATGTGGACACACTACTAATAATATGGAGAAAAATCAAAAAAGTCCGGGGGCAAGAATGACAGAAGGTTTGAAGGTAAAAAAATGATCCACCACAAAAATTCAGGGGTTTTTTAATATTTGTATTTTATATTTTTATATTTAATGAAGCAGGAAAGAAAAAAAGCTGAGACACTAGGGTCTTGACTAATGCCACCTTTACATTTCTTAGAAAAGACCATTTTATGTTCTCACCTGTTACCCTCCTGGGACTGGAAGAGAGAAATATCCTGAAGCCTAGAGAAGCATGCACAGATGTCATCAATATTTCTGAATTACTGCTTCTGTTGCTACCTGAGAAAGATCTTCTCTTTAATAGTGGGAACAACAGCTACGTATTACCCAACCACTACCTAAACAAGCTGGACTTAGGGGTCTGTGGGTCAACTGAGCAGACATCATAGAATCATAGAATCACTTGGGTTGGAAGAGACCTTCAAGATCATCGAGTCCAACCATAAACCTGTGCCAAAACCACCCCTAACCCACATCCCTCAGCACCACGTCCACCCGTCTTTTAAATACCTCCAGACACTTCAGCTTTGACTCAACATGGAGCAGCATTCCTTTCTGGCCTGTCTGTACACTAACAAAGCAGGAACCAAGTGTTCCTAATCCCAAGCAACACAGCTGGGACTGAGTATTCATGGAGAAAAACCATAATCTTGCTGTGTTCTTGACGGTGCTCAAGGAAGCTTTTGCAGAAAACTCTTAGTAGTAACCATTTTGAGCAGCTGCTAATTACGTGCACTTGCAGAGTACCACACTAGGCAGTGCAGGATCGTGCCCTTTTCTACACCCTGAGGCTTCATGGAGCGGTCTCTTCGAAGTGAGAACAGTCCCTCTGAAGTAGCTCTACCCAATTACAGCGCCACCCTGAATCATGCAATCACCTATGTGCAGTCTCCCTCCCTAAGGAAAGCAGGCTTGCGAGGTCATACCATGTGTAATTACACAACTGTCCGCCCTGGGTAACTTTTGAGTTCATTTTCCAATTTCAAGTATGTCCAAAAAGGAGCGAGCAGTCTCAAAAAAATACTATGTTTCCACAAGTTGCTTCAGCTGTTTGCCTTCGGGGAAACACTGCAGCATGACCTCAAGAAGATAGATGTCCAGGAAATCAGGCTTCACGCGTTCTGTGAAGTCCCTCACGGGACTGCTTGTTTCCGTCCTGCCCTGGACTGAATTAACAGTCCACCCGAGGCGTAAGTGGCATGCCGTACCAGGAGAGATAGCAGACTCCAGGGCAGAAGGGAATGTGCCACAAATGGGTCCTCTGAGACCACCTGAAATGGTTCTCCTTCTCTGGGCACGCCACAGCACAGCTCTGGGTCATAAGCCACTCGGCTGAAACTGTGCAAGGGATGAATCATTATCTGTTCCTCATCTTCCCGATATTCGTTGCGATAAAATGACATCTCAGACCTTAGAATCAGTAGCAAAAGCGATGGTCGAAGTTGCACGTATGCACCAGTGGTTTATATGATGCTCCAAAAAAAAAAAAAATTCAGGGCTACGCAGTTCAAATTATGCACCCAATAATCAGCAAATATTTTTGCCTTTCACCTTTCTGCACCTTCCTGCCATTTCTAAAACTGGCAGGAGGCAAGAGTGGCTCGCTGTATATTTGTAAAGGTTTGCTAAACTCAAGACACCACGGTGCTGGGCAACAAAGAAACAACATATTCTTCCTCTAGAAACAACTGTATTATGAAACAGCAAGTCAGCCATAAGGCACATACCGCATGACAGCAAAATAGCAAATTATCAAATAGCTGCTCGTTATGAAAACAATGCTCTATTCTGCACAAAAAAAAAAACCCAACAGAGTTTTTCCAGAAGACAAAAAAAAAAAAAATCAGTGAACATGCAAATGAGGACAAAGTAAGAACAATGCTTAGTATACATCCATGTTTTCCAAGTTAAGAGAACGTTACTGAGAATGCAAGTACAGCGCCCAGACATTGCACTCAAACACATATGGACACAGTATTCCAGCTGCTCTGGAATGGCAAATCCTATCCTTCCCTCCCAAAGCTCTGACATCTTATCCGAGCTACAGGTTTTAGGTCTACCACACACCTCTCTGCCATTTCAGTCAAGTCAGTATTTCATAGGTGCTGGTCGGTTTTATCTTGGAAATAAGACTTTTTACTTTTTACCCTTCAATCTCACAGGTACTTGCTCGCAGCAAAGAAACGTCATTTTCTAGTACCTGGAGGGACAGCACGTTCCTCCTAACTTCACGAAAACCTTCCACTTCCTGACCTGTCTCCCTGAAGGCATCGCTGCCCTGGCTCCGCTCCCTGCTTTGCACCAGGTCCATTTTCCTCGTCTGGATGCGCCAGCTCCCACCCAGGTCTCTGATCTCAGTGCTGCTCCCCTTAGGGAGCAATTCTTTGTCTTGTCTCTCCAGACTAGCCATTTCCACCCCTGCTTCTTCCATCGCCCTTCAAGAGCCAACCCCTTATCTCTGTGTCCTGGCATCTCATCTCACGGCTGCACGCAACTGCTCTCCTTCCCCTCAGTGCTCGGTCCCTGTTTTTCTCCCCAAGTCCCTCCTCTGATCCCAGTAACTGCTGGGCTCCCAGCACAGATGAAATATTCAGCAATTACAGTTAGCAGGCTCTAAGCATATGCAAATTGATCTTTTTGAAAAGGCTTGTATCCTGGCTAAATTCAGATGCTTTGTCATGCAAATAGAAAAGACACATCCCTGCAATAAAATCCCTCATCCTTTTTCGACCAGATTTCAAGTGTTCCAAAGGAGAGGGCTACTATTGGTCTTCCACGGCAAAAAGTTTCGAGAACTTTTAAAACACAGGAAAAAGCATTTCTTCTTCGTCGAATTTTCAAAATCAGCCAAAACATTTCAACTGAAATTTTACACAAACAGAAACTAAGTAGATCGACACAAGGCATATATAAGCCATCACAAAATTTCCACCCAAACATTTTAAGTTTGGCAAAGTTATGAGAATCTTGTTTGGCTACATTAATACTTGTGACATTATCATATGCCTCTAATTTAAGCAAAATGAATTATTAATATATACCCGTTTCTGTTAATTACTGTCTCCTCCAGGAAGATTTAATTATCTCTTAGCCAAGCCCAAATCACGCTCGCTGCATTCAAGAGTGCATCTGCTGCACCCAGTGGGTCTGAGTGGGCTCCAGGAGTCCTCGCTCTCCAGCAGCAAAACTGCTCGGCTCTACAGAGCCTACAAAAGCTGGAATCGGACACCTCGTAAGGTTCATCATTAAGAAAAAGCACAGGAAAAAAACCGCAAACGTTTTGTGAGCAGACCAATTGTGTCGAGGAAGCAATGCAGACACCGAAGCATCTTTTCCCTTGGTTCTTGCCAGTCCAATAAATTACTTGCATGTGCTTAACTGTATGGAAACAAATACCCCTGCCATAAACGATACACTTAGAATTTGGGTATGTACTTCAGGACACTCCTACACTAAGGTATGTTTCTACGGTCCACTATCAGCTACCTGTTCAATCTACACCACAAAAGCAATTATTCTTATCGGTAGGACAATGTAGAATGTAGGACATACATTCTATGAAACACCTTCATATGCTGTTCAACATACCTGTGCAGTGTAAAAGAGTACCTGAAGCACTGTAATCAACAGTAAGCACTGAGAAAGTTACTACTTCCAGAACCTTCCCTTCTACGCTCTTCCTTATTAAGAAGTATATTCTTCTAAAATTGAAAAAAGCCTTATCTCTATAGACTTCCAGAGCAGTGTATCTGCACCTTTTAAAAGTTAGACCTGGTGGATCTAGTTCTGATCAAAAAAGTTGCCATCGAATTAAGTATCTCTACAAAATCAGTGCACAAAAGTCAAACCTAAATTTCGTGAAACCGGCTGGAGTAAACCAATTTTGTTTTCAAAGGACCAAAAAAAACCCAAAAAAACCAAAAAACCCCACAAAACCAAAAACAACCAAACCAACCCAAAAAAAACCCCAATATATCTTTCACGATCTGAAATTTGAAAAACTAGCTCACCATTTCCCACGGATGAGCGGCAAATTTATCATTGAAGCCAATTAATGTTAATCTGAATCTTAATTCTTACATGGCTTAAAAACATTATGGTGGAAAAAGGTAAGATAGCTATTGTAAATTCATGCAATGTTGTCTTTCCAGATTTGAAAAAAGAAAAATAAAACCCCAACCAAACAAAAACAAACCCAAAAACAAACCAAAAAACCCCAACTATCTCCAGAAATTCATAAATGCTCCAAAGCCCTCAGAAATCTCAGTTTTCCCAAGCAGAAGCAGAATCAAATGAGAAAAGCATTGGTGAGCTTTTCTCTATTTACAGAGAACCCTATTGGCACCCACAAGAAAATGACTGAGTTGTGTAAATTTCACTCTGCTTTCCTGCTTGGGAAGGGAGATCTATCGAGGCAGACACCCACACCACTCCTACAAAGGAGCCGTACATCTGAACGGCCAACCACCCAAATCAGACTTGAGAAACAACAAAGGAGACATGTTCTTCCTCCTTCAAAGGAGCAGTGAAGTGGAAAACACCCCATCTTCCTCCATGTGACAAACCGGCCAGGATCAAACTTGGAGACACGCACAACTAGGGTCACGCGGAAAAAATGGAGCAAGAATACCATGACAGCAGCAATCCAAGTATTCTCACTTTCTCTACGTCCTCTCCCACACCAAGCTGAAAATCAATCAATAACCAACGCTAATGCTTTCTTCTACGTTGTTGTTCTGATCACGCATCCTTTCATTTCCAAGTAAATCACAGTCTCTAGTCGCATGGTCACTTTTTAAACAAAATCCACGTGTCTGCTGAGCCCCAATAAGGTAAGGGCATCTTTAGAAAAAAATTACTTTAGAGGACCACTGAATTCCCTTCAAAAATTTAGTTTTCCGTATGACATATGTTCTTTTAAACTACTTTTCTACATTTATTTTTCTAACTTAAAATACTATTTATATATAGACAGAGTTCCATATGCAAATGCCTATAGAAGTCCTGTTTGAAAAGCTACATAAAATGTGTATAGTCTGGTGCTTCTTCCTCCAAGACTGAAAGTTTACAGAATTTCACCACCCAATGAGATGTCAGCAGGTCCAAGCTCCTAATCTGAATTAATCCAATTTTAAGGAATAAGGAAAAAAATAAAAAAATGCTGTGAAGAAGTAACAAAAGAGGACACTTAGAAAAATTTACATCTTCTTCATTTTACAACATAGATGAGGGTTATTTGCCCACAGCACAAGTGGTGGAAGAGCTACTGTTTAATACAACTTTCCAATCCTTTATGCAACAGGGATGGCCTGAACCCAAAATTAAGTCACAGCTGTTCCAGAAAGGGAGGAAGGGGCACAACACCACTTGTGATTCTTCTTTCTTCATCTTCTTTGCACCTCAAAGGTATGTGTGCCTTCATTTTTAGTGTTTTACCTAGTGCTGTACTATACCTCTCTGGCATAAAGTTAGGTATTATTTCTCCCAAACTAATCTCTCCACACTTCACATGTGTTGTTAAGCTACATAATACAGATAATTTACCCCAAAGGTCAGGCAGAAGGGACAAAGAGAAAGACCATGAAATGAATGCCATCTTTGGAACTGAAAATTTGCCAAGGGCTACTATACATGACTTGCAAAACTTGTTCATTTTAATAGAAATTACATAACCTCAAAGGACGTAAATATTAAAGGCAGCATACAGTGAGATACCATGTTACAAACGTATTTGGCACTGGATCGGTCTGTAAAATCTATCACATCCTTGATTACAAACAACATCTGAACAACACACGTCTTTTCCACACTTGATAAATACTCTTTTCACACCCTAGTGCTGTCACTGGCACACATCCTCATGGGGAAGAAACACGTTCTGTATAATTAGGCCATCTAAACCCGAGGTACTGCTTTTTTTTTTTTTCAAATTTTATCTCCTTAATTATTACGTATGTATTTCAGAGATTGGTTACTGGCTGCACATTTTAGACACCTAAAACCTTGAGGAGACACAACAAAGTTACATGTTCTGTTCTAAAAACTTTCAAATTAAACATAATTATAATCCTGCTCTTCTTGATTAAGTAAGTACTTAATGCATCAGCCAAACATATATATTTATTCTGTGGTTTTCAAATTAACATGATCTCATGCAGAAGTCGGAGCTGTATTTTTTGTAGAGATATTTAATTCGATGGCAACTTTTTTGATCAGAACTAGAACTTGTGCATCACCTTGGGAGAAGCATTGCATGGCTGTAAAACAATGTCATAAGAAAGAGGGGGAAAAAACGTAATCACAGATTTTTGGATGTCAGAAGGAAAGCGTATGAAAATGGCAATGATATGATCTGATCTACCAAGAAGAAACTTGAAAAGACGTAATACAAAAAAATCTGGAATGTAGACCATATAATGGCATTTCACAGCCATCGTAAGTCTTTAGGCTTTTTTCTTTTTTTTTTCCATTAAAGGAAAGGACAGTTATGGGGGAAGAAAATGAGAGAGGAAGAGGGTGTTTCTAAATTCCCAGTTGTCTTTATCCATAAGTAGATGCAACCAAGAAGTTACCGATCTGTCAAGCCCATGATTTAAGAACAATCCGTTTCAGCGTTTTGCATAAAACAATCTATACATGAGGAATCCACATTTCCAGCTGTTAGTTATAACAAGTAGGAGACAAAGTGTATTTAAATCAAACAGCACCATCTAGCAGGCCCCTCATAACTTTACGTAGGAGGGCAGTTGCTACTTGGCAGTAGGTCAGTTTGGCAGGCTTGCCCTGAAAATTATTAAGCATTTTCATACCGTATGAAATATTATGTGCTTTACGGCAGCAAGAATCCAGAAGAAAAATGAGCGACGATGAAACAAGAAGACTGAGGACAGTTTGAAGTTGCAGCCCTAGGACCAGAACAGTCGTGCACGTGGCTCGTGTTGGGCAGTTTTTGCAAAGCAGAATTAGAAGAACACCATCTTCATCTGCTCCAACGAACAGCAGCCCTACAGATTTGTCCTACCCAGTCCCACAGCACTGTCCTGTTGTGCCCTTCAGGAACTTACCGAGCGCACTGACAAACGCCAGCAACTATGTCCTACAAGTAAATGGTTCGACTGTGTCATTTTGCTATACCAAACAAACAATGCTTCCACCAGCCACTTAAGCAATTATTTTTAAAATTAGTCCTAGGCTGGGAGTACGAAGAGCCACTAGTTGATTAGATTTCAGAGCCCAAGTTGTGTCTCCCACTCCCTCTCAGCAATTAACGTTTTCGTGTCAGTGCCGCCTCTGTCGTCCTCTGCCTTCCCACTGCAAAGTTACATGCGAAATTCCCAAACATAACAGTCTAAATTTCCCCCAGCATCTCCCTCTCCTGTAGCGAGGGAGATGTCTGGCCTGCTGCTGTTCCAGGAAGCACGCATGCCAGTCTCTGGAATTAGGAAGTCCCTAAAATACTGTAGAGAAAAAAAAAGGGGGGGGGGGGGG
>VZSF01004275.1:97190-148585 GCA_013398295.1 Chionis minor | reverse complement strand
CCTTGCCAGCCCCCAAAACCCCGCCGACCCCTGCTCCCTGCTCCCACCGAGCTCTGCTCCTTGAACCCTGCCAGCCGGACAACGCGCTCCTGAGCGGCTCTCGGTGGAGAAGTTAAGGTTTACATAAGCGGATACAGTGAATCATAAAATCTCCCCATGAATGTAACCGCTTCTCATAATGCCAGTGACATCTGCTTACTCCATAAATCTGTCAAAGTTAATGGATTCAGCATTTCTAATGGCACCGGCCGAGCAGGTAAGAGTGACATCAGCGGTCGGGATTGCTATGGAATAGACTCAGCCGGGATCCAACCCGCTGTGTCGCGCACACGCTGGGTACGCGTGTGCCCCCATACCTGCGTCCGCCACGCCGCTCCCCCCCCCCGGCTCGCTGGGACCGACTGGGGTGCCCTCCCTCCGCGGCCCCCCAGATGGAACCGCACCTCTATCCCTAGGGATAGAGCCTCTTCCTCCGCCACATCCATAAAGCAATGAACTTCATTAGCGAGTATCGCAGAGAGACCGTCCGTCTCCAACGGCTGGAGTTACGTGGGAGAAAATAAACACTGCCGAAGCGGGATTCGGCGGGGAACTCGCAGGGAGCGCTCGGCACAGGCACGTTCTAAGGATTCAGCAACTCCCAGTCTTTGTGGCATTGAAAGTTCACGTTTTTTCTGTGCTCACAGAGCCCCAAACACGGCAAGTCATCTCATTCTTGCACACTTCTGCGATACATATATCAAAAAGCAGGTGGAAATAGCCAAAACACACAGAACTTGGGCGTATTTTCCTTTCTAACGTGCATATTCTCTATCAAGTACTTTATCATGTAAATTACTTGACCTGGAAGGGCTCAAGTTCCTTGTAAAAGAAAAATGTTTGCATCAATAAAGCTAACGCAGGCTAAATCATGATTTTAGGAATAGGAAAAAATCATCTCCTCAGACAAACTGGAGCGGAGCTGACCCTACGTTGAAATAACGAACTGTTCTGTGTTACTTTAATGCGTTCCCTGCTCCAAAACTCCTCAGGGAGCAGGACCATGGCCCACAACCACGCTCCAGCTGCCTGGGCATTCCCGTAGCAGGAGAAGGAATAGGCTCCCGGTGGCTCTAGCCCTTAATTTAAGCCATTTGGGGATTTCCAGCCTTGCCCAGGACCGGGGTTGCAGGACCTGCTGCCCCGATCACTTCACGGCAAGTCTTCACCTCCCAAAAAACCATCAGGGCAACGCAAGATCGAGAACATTAATCTGCACTTGATATTGAAGGACTGATTTTCCCCAGAGCTGAGGAAGGGCCCAGGCTATTCCTTTACTTTGTCATTGGAGTTTTGTGTAACAAAAAGACCCCAAACCAACCCAAAAAACCCAACCCAAACCCGAAGGAAAGCTATTGCCTATAGAGGAGAACAATGCCAACTGGGAAACCTCAGGGCTTAGGTACTGAGCAAGGAGGTTTGGCACGAGGCTACCGCCAGCTCTAAATTCTTTAAAATTTTATTTTTAGTTTTTAGAAGATGAGATGAAAACACAATGAATGTTTTACGCATTCTAAATATTTATTTTTTTTTTTAGAATTTTTAGCAGAGTGTATCTGGACACTTGTGCGAAATGACCCTTCCTTCCCACCTCTGTCTTGCAGCCGGAGCTGCTTCATTCCCGTGAGGTTACCCGAAGGAAACCTGGGAATGGTGCGGATCGCTCCAGGCGGAAGCCACCTTTCCTCACGTAAAAACACGAGCGTTATCACTTACTTAGGCCTTTTCAACAAAACCATTTAGAAGACAATAGATTAACGATTTAAATGCAGGCGTTTTGAAAACTGCCACTTAAAGTATCTCTAGTCATTTCAATGGTAAAGATATAGTGAAGTAAAAAAATATATAAATTAAAATTCAATATAAAGATATAGTAAAGGGTTCTTGCTAAATATCATTTTAAGGGGGAAAAAAAGGTGAGTTCTGCTGGTGTTCAAAAGCTGTTTAATGCCCAGTCTAGCAGAAGTGTGTTTTCATAGAAAAGCACAGTTAACATTTCTTTCAGAACTTGCTTTTTCTGAGCTTCGCCTGCCCATTCCCACTGGGCTGCCCACAGCTCCGGACCCAGGCCGAGATACACCACCTCAGCCCTGGAGTTCTTGAGTCTCTTTTGGTCTCGACTAATCCAATTCCTTTTTCGCCCGTTTTCTAGAGTAATGAGGCTCTGGCGGTGTGTCTCCCTCCTTGGCTGCGCCTCTTCCAGCTTCTCCGCTCTCCTTGCCCTCCTTCCACAGTCGTTGCTGAACCTGCCGCTAGGTTTTAGCTCCATTTGCTCACCCCGTAAGTATGTCAAAGATACCGCATTCCTACGGGTTTCAGGAAATTAGACAGTCAAGTAGAAGACAAGACACTATCCTCCTCGACAGAAGGAAGACAGCCTGAGCTCAACCCTTCTTAGAAACGCGTGACTGTCTCCTAAGCTACTTTCCAAGTGACTTGGCCTGAGACCGACCAACCTGGAAAGCCCCCGTTCACATCAAACCAGCCCTCCTTGGGTACGTGCAGCTCTGCTCACTCCCCGTCTGTTAACTTGTTGTGACTATTTACAAATAAATTGTGGAACCGCTGGCTGCGATTCCACAGATAAGGCTAAATTTGCACCAGGTGTTTTTGAAAAACAGCACGTAAAATTAAAATACGTACTGCGCGTCCCTAAGGAAATGTTGTAAGATACACAGCTGGCCAAAAGCAACAGTCAGATTTAAAGCCAATTAGAAGTTGCCCTTCTACAAACGGAATAACTTTCTGTGGGAATGATCTTAAAAGGGGATAACATAGATTTTCTAACTTTCTTAATAGTTATTATTCAGGGATATATACCACATTAATCACGTTTGAGTATTTTAAAACTAACAGTACGTTTTGACGTATATGGGATATACTGATATATGGGAAAACATACTTTATAGCAGAACCCAACACAGACCCTCAGAGGAGGAGCAGCTCCTCCCGTCCGGATGCGCCACGGCACCTTCCACCCTGCTCAGTGGTCCCGCGGCGTCGGCCCCGGCAGACGGCACAGCCGGCGCCACCGTCGATACCGCGCGACACACCGGAGTACGATACACTCCCGACAGCCCGGGACGCTTCAGCGCCGCCTGTTTGCTTCTGCAGCGGTGGCTGTGGGGGGCACAGGAGGGGGCTGGAGGTGATGGTAGGGTTAAAATGCAAGTGGGAGAACAGAGGCGCCCTAGAAAAGCAGGGGGAGAGAAAGAGAAGCGTGAGAGGAGAAAGACGGGATCGGGATTCTCTCGCAGAGTGGCAATGAATGTCACTGCCAGGATCCAAATAAACATAACCAGAAGTTTGGATGCTACATGACGTGTTCTTTCCCTGAAGCCACGGTGAGCGTCCCACAGACATCAGGAGCGCAACACCCTCTGCCAGAAACACTCGTCGGCCTTCCCCGCTCGCAGGCTTCGATAACCTTCCTGGTACAGCTGATGCACATGGTGACTTACGGAAGCAATCCTATGATTTCTGGGTATGGTCTCCTGGAATACTACATATGACGCATCCTCAACTGTATCATGTTTCAGTTTATATTTGCGTGTTGCATAACCAAGCCCTTAGCCGTAAAATTGTAACTGGCATTTCCGTCGTTTTTTTCTAGTGCCCTACGCGAAATCATTTCCGAGACAGAATAAAGAACTAATTAACGAAAGGAGTTCGTTTCAGTTTTCAAATACTACACCGTGTTGGTGCGCGACTTTTGATCCCAGCAGCAAGTTAGCAGGAACGGAGGCGAGGTTGTGTCACGAGACCTGATTTGCTGCCAGTCCATCAGGGGACAGACTGGCCGAGCCTTCAGCAGCAACACACCGTTTAATACTTCTCCGTTGGCACTTAGACCGCTCTAACGTACTTAAACGTGCCAGTATTTTGCAACAACTGCATTTTTGGTATTTTTTGCCATCTATTTCTTTTTCATCTCTGTAAAGCGATGGAACATGGAATCATAGAACCGTAGACTCTCTCACTAGAGAAGTGACTTAGCAGCCCGTTTTTAGAAGCTTTTTCCCATCTAGTGACTTGGCCATGCTACCATTTTCTCACGGTGAGAGCTGCTAATGAACACGGACTCGAGGCTTTTTTCCTCCTTGAATACTTGAAAAGCAGAAGGTTTTGCAGTTCACCCTCCTTCCCGGGAGTGGTTCAGCGTCAGGGCACGCACGCACTTCATCAGAAGGCCTATGACGTGTGGCAGATGAGAAGAGGGCTCAATATGACCAACTTTTGCCCGATGCCCCTCCGCCGACCCTGCCTGTTCCGCGCTGCCCTGCGGCACAGAGCTCCAGCCGCTCAGTGCCCTGCGTGCCAGCCCCCGCGCTCGCCCTTGCTGCCGGCCGGGATGTCTCTGAGCACGAGCCCAGCGTTATCTGCCGCTGCAGCCGGTTCCTCTCCTCACCCACAAGCGCGCTGCCCCCATCCTGTTATCCCAACGCACGGAGCCCCAGGAGGCAGCGAGGCGGGATGGGGGCGCAGGGACCCCAGGCTGCAGGAGGGAAGCCTGGCTTTGCCCTCGGCCGACACAGGAGACGAACCAAGTGAGGAAACATTTTGAAACTAGACCCAAACGCTGAAATTCAAAGTGAGTTTTTCCCTCCTCTGATCCCCTCCCGATTCTCTCTTGCCACTCTAGTCCCTTCTAAATAAACACGTTAAGACATAGCATGTCTTACTGCTGGCAGAAAGGCTAAAAAGTTTTAAGAGTGGCCAAAATACCAGATCCCAAACAGGTGAGTTAAAAAAGTTTTATTCTACTTTGCTCAGTAGAATACTGCAGCTGCCAAACACCTAAGTTTTCCGTGATCTAGCAGGCTAATATTACTAACGGGTCTCTATCTTGTGAACAGATTGTCCAAATTGGCAGGCGAGAAACTCTGAACACAAATATTTGCAGACATCCTTACAAACTCAGCTCTCCTCATCTCTTAAAGAACAAATTATGGACTGGCTGTACTGGTAAAAGACTTAATTCTGCAAGGAAAAGAAATCCTTACTTCTAATGGATTGTAACTTTGCTCGTAAACCTTAGGCATGTAGAGTTTAAGACTCAAAAAACCCCTAATAGGCTCTATCGAACAGGACTGCCGAAAAATTCCAAGAGAAACCTTTCCAATGAAGGCTAAAAAGCAAAGCTCGGAGCAGTTAACACAGCATAGACTATTCCACGTGCAGAGCCACTTGTTTACAGCGCCAGTAAGACATCTTCTGGGTGATTTACTCTTAATTGCAGCCTGGCTGCAATAAATTGCAGCTATTTGTAATTATAAACTTCTTCAACGTTGGAGGCCGTCCTTCCCACAAGCACTCCGCGCTCAGCTCCGGCCTGCCTGCGCAGCAGCCATTCGTCTGAGACTCCAGGGACGGCCACCGAGGCCACCAAAGCGCCCCATTCCCAAGGATTGCAGTCGATGTAATAGAAAATATCCTCACTCTGTCTTAACCTTACCTCAACAACAATTCAGACTCGGGGTCAAATCTGTTCATTTACAAGTAAAATTAATAAGAGGGGTTGCTTGCTTTTGCCTCGGAAAGGCTTTAATGCTGGATCTGTTCCCAAATCCAGTATGCACAACGTGGCAATAGGCAGGCACTGCCACGTTCCCCGAATGTTTAACAAACTGATAAAATGCAACAAAACCTGCAGCAGGCAGACACTTGTAAGAAACAAAAGGTTAAACCAGAAGTATTACAGAAGGAAATGCTTCCTAACTCCCGCTAGTGAGAGGGAAAGAAATGCTCAGTAAGGAGTAGATGTGGTGGAGCTCCACTACGGCTCTCAGGTGAGCCGGGGCTTTTGGAGTCCCCGTGTCCTTGTATGGGAACATGTAAATGTTTATCCTGGTGCACGAAACCGCTCGCAGGCCCTGAAAACTCTGCTTTAGGAAACGTTTGAAAGCCCGCTCCCGGGCTCCTAACTCGAAAATAACATTAAGGGTGCAATTTTAAAATGTACGTACTTCTCGGTGTGAATCCACCGGACGCAACCCCTGTCCCAGAGGTTTTGGGCACATTTGAGTATTTTTCCTTATTTACAGATATTTAAAGTAATTTACAGAGTAAAAAAAACCAAACCGCAGGCATTCTGATATGGACATTTCTTTAAAAAATGGTAACAATATATACTATGTCTTTATCACTTAGGATTCATCAGAGGACTTGGAGACAACTCATTTTTAATTATATAACATGCTATATTTATTATAGATTATCATAATTGTTGTCATTATTATAGATGACAAAAAAGATTAAGACGACAAGGGAGATCCTCTAGTTAATCGTGTGAATGACAGATTATTATTTTGCGAGTGGTGCAGATACCATTAATGTTTACTGAAGGCTTCATTTACATTTCTCAGTCCCTGACTGCTAATGACTAAGAGCTTCTATCAAAGCAAGCTGGCAGAAGCCCTCTCTGTGGCATCCTCATGTACCATCTGATCCACAAAGGACTGATCCACCAGCAGAATCATCTGGGCTTCCGCTGAGACACGCTTGGCTTTAGGTCCTGACGCAGGTTAGAGGAGAGACAAAGAAAGGAGGAGGAGGAGGAGGAAGGAGAAGGAGAAAGAGGGGGGAGAAGGATGAGGAGGAGGAAGGAGGAGGAGGAAGAGGAGGAAGGAGAAGGAGAAGGGAGAAGGATGAGAAGGAGGAGGAAGGAGGAGGAGGAGGAAGAAAGAGGAGGAGGAGGAGGAGAAAGAGGAGGAGGAGAAGGAGAAGGAGGAAAAGCAGAAAGGAGAAGGAAAAGGAAAAGGAAAAGGAGGAAAAGAAAGGAAGAGTGGCCTGCAAGATTTAACAAGGCAGTCATGTGGTCATGGCTTAGATAAAAGCTCACGTACATGCACATCACCAAAGGTGCTCCCTCTAGTTCCCTTCAACCAAAGACCCTATTTGAACTGCAGAAAGTGGGATTCGTTCTACGCCTTGCGATAATCACTAGCCAGTGCCTAGCATCACTCCCAAACCCGGGAGCACGGAGCATGTTCAGTCAAACAGGTTTATCAACAAACGACATGCCAAAACTTGATCGAATAGGGACTTGTGCAGGCTGTCAGCCATTTACCCTTTGCCTTCCCTAATGTATCTGTGGTTGCTTACAGATTGTGTGGACATGTTTACATATTTATCCTTGACAATGCCGAGTGAATAACTGACACCAAATAATTTATTTGTCTAATGTATCCTGTTAGTGCGTTCATGACTACCCATGAGCAGGGAGCTATTTCCTTGAATTAAGGCATTGTTCTAACGGAGCCAACAACTATATTTGAGAAAACCGTTCCGTAGATGGGTTTAAAAATTCACGGGCAACGAAAGCAAAGGCACAGAGCACAACTGCAGCGATTCATTTAAAATCTGCAATGAAAATGTCCAAGTCCGATAGCACCATCTCACAAACCGCAAGCACCAAAAAAACCCCGGATCCCACAACTACAGGTTTCTTTTATAGATGCCCTGTATGTTTTCCAGTATTTAGGGAGTCTATGGACCAGATTTCCAACTTTTTTTCCCGAGCACAAAAACTAGACGTGGACCTAAAAGAAGGCACAATTCAAAAGCAAGACGTATCCAGCAGAACTACCGAACACCACACGTGCCGGCAACGCTGCCAGCGCACGAACATGTTCCCTCTTGCAGGTCTATGGACACTTGCACACTCCCAGTCCGCTGGACCGCGGGGCTGGAATTACAGAGTAATCTAAAATCATGGGAACGACAGAGTATTGAGATGCGCTTCCCCCCCTCCCCAACATTTCATCGTATGCAATGAAAGTAATTATATCTTTTGCAAAGATAAGTGCAGATGTGCTAAGAAAGACACAAAGCCCCAGCACCTGTGGAACAGGTGGAGCCAGTACACTCTTGAGCAACTCCCCGAACAAATGGACGATCCTGCCCTTCTCCCCACTCCCGGTTGTATTTTTGGGACTCCAGTTCAACCAGTAACTCTAGCTGTCCCCTCTCACATTTCTCACACCTGCAGCTAGACTGCAGCCTCCCCGCGGCGTGCAAGGGAGGTGGGAAGAAGAGCAAAAGGCTCTTTGTTCGCTCCCCGGCACAATGCCGCCGCGCCGGGCACCGGGAGAGAGCGGGAGCAAGGCCAGCGGGTGCCGGAGCCCGGCGGGAGACGGGCAGGCCGCAGGCGGCGTGGGCACGGGTGCTGCATGCAGACCACGGGAGAGCAGCGTGTCCCGAAGTAACCCTTTGAGCAAAAAGCTATTTGAGAAACGTGGACTTTTCTGTTGCCCAGCGCTAAGACTGGAGATGCGGTAAGAGAGGCCGGGGGGGGCGAAACCCCGGCCAAGAGAGACGATGGGATTAACTGGCACAGCCACTGCTGGGGGCGCACTGAAGAGGTGGCACTGGAGGAGATCCAGCTGTGGGGGAACGCAGACAAAATCTTAACACAGGCTCAAAAGCAGCAGAAACAATGGAGTCTGTATTCAGAGATGAGAGAGGAAGATAGAGACAAAAAAAATGAAGTGAAAGCTTTCTACTGCTAATTGCGAAAAATGCCAGGAAATGAGGGAGATGCTGCTGCCAGGAATAACGCTTGTGAGACTGAAATTGTTGATGAAAGTGTTTGACATGCGCTACAACCTCAGGCAAAATAAGGCCAAGATTTTGAGGGGCATTTTTCTTTTTGGTTTGTGTGTTTCTTTTTTTTTTTTTTTCCTTCTCCAAAACAACAAGGAGCAGAAGAAATGAACTCTTCTGTTACGCTGCCGAGGAGTCTGGCATTGTAAGTTCCCTAATTAAAGACAGGTCCTTTCTGGGACACCCCATTTCAGCTGCCCAGAAAGGCTGCTGGGAAAACTCAGCCCCTGGAAAAAAAGGCTCCAAAATTTCTGAAGACGCCAAGGCGGTGATTAAAACAGCACCCGCCAAGAACATCGGGGACACATCTAGGTTCAAACTGGAAGACTCCAGGGAGCAACAGAGACGCCCCACCAAGCGAAGGCATGGGGACTGCAGAAAGCAATATGAAAGGGAGAAAGAAAAACCTCCTGCCTGTAGGGAACGACACAAAACCAAACCACTTCACATCCCCGTGCCACGGCCATTCCAAGAAGGAAGAAGCCACAGCTCGTTGAACCACCGAAGCGGAGGCTTCCAGTGACAGGAGGAATGCCTGCGGCGTGACTCGGCCACGACGTGAAGCGCA
The DNA here is from genome assembly GCA_013398295.1 of Chionis minor. Lineage (NCBI taxonomy): Eukaryota > Metazoa > Chordata > Aves > Charadriiformes > Chionidae > Chionis > Chionis minor. Next base: position 139,374 of record VZSF01004275.1, on the reverse strand, counting down.
GGAGATGTCTGCTAGTCACCCGACTGCCATAGTAGCAGCGATGTTTCGGGGTCAACAGCCAACGCGCTCGCCAGCCGAGCGCCGAGCCAGCTGCACTGTAATTTGAGCGACGCCGATAAGCAGTAATATTAGCCTGGAGAAATGTCACTGGGGTGGGGGGGCTCATCCGAGCTATCTTTAGCCACCCAAAAGTTAATCACCTAAGCTCCCCGCGCAGTCAGTGGAAAGTGGCTGGGACCTCCGAGGGGTGATCCTGGTCTATTCTCAGCACGGCTGCTGCGGTGGGCTGAATCACCCTCCGGCGGTGCCTGTCGTCCTCCATTCCTACAGAAGGCACCTCTACCGCAGTCACCGAAACTGGCTGGAGGGGATCTCTGGAGGTCATCTGCTCCGGCCTCCCACCCACAGCAGGACACTAGTCCCAGCTAATTGCCAACATCAGCCTGATGCTCAGGTAGCTATAGGGCACTGTTAGACACCCCACACCCTTCCTGTCATCAGCCACCAACTGGATGGGCAGCCTTCATCACCACCCCTAGAGCCTGGTGGTCCAGCAATATCCAACTGCCAACAGTCCGTCTGTCTGGCCAACGCCGCCTTAGCTTCCACGTGGGAATGCTGTGGGAAATGGTGCCCAACGGTTTATTGCAGCAGGTATATCCACCCATGGCCCTCCACGTCCCCACAGTCAGGTCAGCCCCCTAGGCCTTGGAGAAGGAGTTTGAGGCTTCCAAGCACAATCTGCCCCTGGCGAATCTGTGTCTACCATTCCCAATTTACTTTCTTGTCCTTCACGTGTTTGGAAACAGACTCCCGTGGACACCCTCAGTGACCTCTCCGGTGACTGAGAAGAGTCTGACTAGTCCGTAGTTCCCCAGATCCCCTTTGCCTTTCTCAAAGAGGAACCCGTTTTCTGTCATCACAGACCTTCCCAACCACCACAATTTTTCATGAATGACACACACTGACCTTCCATTCACATCAGTCAGCTTTTCCAGCCTGAATCCTGACAAATGCCGCGGACTTGAACACATCCACCTCCTCTAGGTTGCCCTTAACCCACTGCTCCTTCATTGCCCTCCATCCCTCTCCTCCCCAAGCAGGCTGAAGGGTGCTGGGGCCTGGGCAAAGGCTTTGTGAAGACTGAGACAAAAGAGACACCGAGTACTTCGGTCTTTCGTGTACCTGTTGCCACCAGGCTGTTTCCCCCATCGATGAACATTTTTTCTGAACCTTCTTTCCCTGCTCCATACCCACGCTGCGGTCCCCTCGCTAGTCGCAGCTCCATCCTTCTGGCTGCCCAACTTCACCTCACACCCCCAAACAGCGCTTTTACATCCCTCCCTTGTTACCAGTCCTCTTCGCTCTTTGCCCGCTCTCTTTTCGCACTTTGTCTCGCTAAGAAGCTACTTGCTTCACTGAGTTGCCTTCTGCTGAAATTCCTGATCTTCCTGCACAACAGGATCGTTTGCTCCCGAGCTCGCAATACGTTTTCTTCAAAAACTTAAGCTTGGTCTATCATTTTTAGGTGGCTGAAATTAGGTGGGATTCATTTTATGACAGTGAAGGAATGTTGAGAGCAAACAGTAAATGGAAGCCCTCGGCAGCAAACAGAAGAGTTTTTGCAGGCCCTGGTGCTGGGCAGCCTGTCCCCCCAAGCCCTCCTTTGATCCCGATTCCTGCCACCCACCCCAAGGTGAGTGGCAGGACATCAGCCAAGGGATCTAGCCACTGCTTTGAGGCAAAAATGAAACATTTCAAGGAAACTCATAGCAAGAGGTCAGCCTGGGGCGAGAGCCAAGCCCTGATGAAACCAGTTAAAGCAGAACTGGACAAACCTGCAAAAGTCCTGACTATACCCACCAGTACTGGTGTGCAGGCTGGTTGGGGTGGATCACCAGCCGGGTCATGAGAATCAGGTCACCAAAGACCCACACAGGCTGGCAACTCACTGAACAGAGCACTGACTGTTAGCAGTAACTAGGCAATTGCTTACCAATTAGTGCAGAGTAGGGTGATCGCGGTTGGTTATCGTGGGAGCTGGAGAAGTCACTCAATCTTGCCAGGCTTTGTGGCGACAAGTGCAGGTGCCCAGGAGCAGCACTCATCATGAGAGATAGTCCTCTAATGTCGGTGTCCCCTGGGGTGGGCAGCAGGGTACCGAGAGGACCAAGAGCCGTTCTTCTAGCCGTACTGCTCCTTCTAGGAGAGGATGATGACATGGAAGAGGCAACCAACAGCTGAGACACCTGCCTGGGGTAATCTCAGCAATCAGCCTGGGTGTAGCAGCCAGCTGAGCACAAGAAGCTGAAGCTCTGAACTGAAGGAGGAGCTGGTTGGGGGGCAGAGCTGTAGTTCTTCTGGCGGGAGAGCCTGTGATATCCCCACACACCCCTTAAAAACAGACTGGAAAAGAATGAAGAAAACGGGGAGAGGACGCTACTCAAGTATTGCCTTGCCAAGAACTGGATTTGCCAAATGTTGTTCGGGGAGAAGGACCACAGAGCTTCAGTGGGCGCTGCAGCAGGGTGCAGAAGATGTTTCATCACCAATCTTATTTCCTGCAGTACAAATAATACTAACATTTCGCTTCAGCTGAGACGGACCGTTGGAAACCACTTGGAAAGGACTAACTCATGAAAAGTCAGGGTCCTGAATTAAAGTAAAAAAGCACTCTTAAATTTATTTTGTGTGTTTACATGTGTCAGATACGCGTGCACTCTAAAACAGCTGTGTCAACCTCAACATTAGAAATGCTACGGTATAAAGATTAAAGATCAAGATTCCCAAAGCAAAGTTAACGCTGCGCCTTTTGCATGACAATGAGGTGCAAAAATGAGGCGTAAACACTAAGAACACCTTCAGGTAGCTAACAGAAGCCTATGAAGCTTCCCAGAGAGGTAATTTCTGATCTGAAGATAAGCCTAAAGGTTTAATCTGAAATGCTAACGAGCGAGGAAAACTGGAGAAGTTCTGAAGAAGGATTTAGATTGGAGATCCTATCTCCTGGAAGGGTGGGATGGAGTGTTTTACCACAAGGCAATCCCCGTTTCTGCAGTGTCTTTCCCCCCCGACGGCAGCCACAGGGAGCGAACAACACAGCGTAGCTGCCACAAATCAGAGGGAAAAGTGACAGTGCTTTTATGGTGCCAAATGGAAGTAACAAAATGCAGGAAGCATCTTGTCAGATGTCACTTAGCAGTGATATCACGGGGGAATCTGGGAACGGGATTTGCCTGCATAGTAGGAATTCCTCAGTCCATGGAGAGGGAGAAGCAGAAATGGCAAGAGGGGCAGAATCTAATCTTGGCCTGTCGAATGAACGGGAAAGATTGCTCAGTTCCAACTTTATCTCGGGGAGCAAACACACGGTTTGGCACGTTATCGTTTTACTGACCAGGCTTCATTCCTCGTTGCCCTGTAGGATTCCTGCCTTAATCACAAGACAGGAGGAAAAATACGACGCAAGAGAGTACCTCTCCTACCCAGGGTCTAACAAAACAAGGGCAAAAGACTTGACAGCGCGTTTAAAGGGGAGACGCTGCAAGGAGAACGCTGAAAATGATTTTTCAGATGATGTTTCGTAAGGAATTAAACACATACCTTGAGCACATTTCTGAAGACAGATCGCAATCACCAAGGTCATTACCAATCTCTAAATTAAGTGAATCCCCATGCCATCTTTACCCAACACTCTCCACAAAGCGCAGCGAAAACAGCCCAGCGAGCTGCAGGCTGGGGACGGAGACGACCGTCGGTTTCGACGGGCCGCAGAAGGCAGCTTCCAGCCTTGCCCTAGAGCTGAATCCCAATCCCACCTCCCTGTAAATCCTAGGGAGCCCAGACTGTGTTTTTGTTTCCCTAGTTAAGCAAGTAAAGTCCGGATCACAGTAAAATGAACATTTTATTGTGTGAGCGGCAATGTTTTCTTCCTGAGCACATGGCGCACATGTGCATGCACGAGTGTGAGAAAGACACTGAAAAATCAGGATATGATTATGAAATTACCTAGCTCCCACTTTGGATTTACCCGTGCCGTGCAGTGTATTATCTCATTTGATACATGTGGGCTGGCTCGGAGAGGGCTGGTAAGCTCACACGTGCAGGGAAACCAACTTGGATCCTGGAAGCAACATCGTTGTGCTAACAAGGCGCTCCACCTAAACTAATTAGCCCTGCCTTTCAACAGGCTTAATTAGGTGGGGCACCATCCCGTGCTGTTGTGGCTAGACGGCTTCCGGTCCTGGAGCTGGCTCACCCACAGCCAGCCCGAGGACTCCTGCGCTTCCTCAGCGGGTGCCGTGTGCCGGGGAGGGCTGCCTGCGGCGGGGGCACCGTCGGCAGCGTCGCTCCCGAGCCCTCCTTCCGCGCACCCACCTCCGCAAACCCCCCGCCGCCGCCCAGAAAACTCCTCCTTGAGAAACCAGGGCTTTCACAACAGGTCTACGACAAGGAAGGAACTAGCCAGGCAGACCACAGCAAGGATTTTAAGTCAGCAAAGGGAAAAAGCGCCCCAAAACATGAAAGATGCAGGGCATGAACCACGCTCCATTTCACCGTTTCATAAAGAGTTCTGCAAACCACCGTCAAAACGGTCTGCATTGGATCTGCCACAGGATTCAGCTGGTACTTTCATCCACATACCCATCAAATCAGGTTTTGAACCGGCTTAACCTGGAGATAACAAAACTTACGGTCTAAATATTCTGCCAGAGTGAAAGTCCTTTGACTGCCGTGAAACTATTAAATACTGAAGTGGGAAGTGGAAGAGGAACCTCGGGAACGAATCCCTGAAGCACAAAGCACGGTGCCCATACCTGAAAAGTGCCACTTGGCCACTGCCATTAGACAAAGTTTATCAATAATCCTTAGCTCTTCATTTTTCAGAAGTTTTAAATGAAGGTTTAAGGCTACCCACGTCACCGTAGCAAGGTAGAAGGGCTATTGGTAAAGTGTTAGAACTGTTTAAATCAGTTTCCTTGGCTTCTGGAAAGGCTACAATTTAACACAAAATTGTTCTCCATTTCCTCTCAATTTCATTTCCTTAAGGTCTTCGATATGAAAGTTAAGAATGTGGCTCCTGGGAAGCATCCCAATCACAATTCATAGAAATTGCTTAGGACACATACCAACCTTCGTGTCCGTGTGCCCGGGTCTCAGCCTTGGAAAAACCCGTGTGTCCGGGTCTCAGCCATTATGTTTTGAGCCACCATGCCAGTCATCTAAATGATATTAATTATAAAATATAATTAAATGGGGTTTTTTCATGGCTAAATGTAATTTCTTGAAAGCATTATGCTTTAGGATGGGAGCTTAAAAAACTGATTTAGCTTGGAATTTTAATCTGTTTTCCTACAATAGATATTTTACATATCCAAAGGGTAATAATGTTGACCTTCACCATTCACCTTATTTGAACTTTCTGCCCTTATTTAGCCTCTCAAAATAAATTAATACGACTGTCATCCTACAGCTGAAACCCAGAGATATTGCTGCTCCGCATCGAGCAGAGCCGCTCACGTACGCAACACGTTGCAAAAAACGATGTGTTTTGACATATTTGGTTTTCAGGTGATACTCTGAGTAAGCCCTATCGCCCGATCTGCGATTGTACCAAACGACACTGTGGGAAGCCGGAGTATTGCTCACTGCAGATCGTGGGTCGGTCGCAGAGCAGAACCAGCAGAAAATAGCTTCAACAATCCGAAAGCACATGCAATTTAAAAAGCTGTTTCTTAATCCGTGACTCTCCAGCTTTTGAAAACGCAGAATGTTTCCCCTGTTAAGCCAGTGTCCTTCAGATACCTCTCTCTGGTGGTGCCCTGGGACCAACGGATGCACTTTTTGCACGTCCACGCACTGTAACTATGAATATTCAGAGTGAGCCTCAAGTCACAAAACTAAAAATCTTCAGACCTGCAGTAGCTGACAACAGAGCTAAAATATTCATTGTGCTAATCATCTGTATTAACCTACCCTAGTGAACAATTTCAGCTGTTCGTAGCTGTGACTCAGTGTGCTTTATGTTTACAAAACTGCACGTACAGCCTTTTAGAATAATCTGTTTAAAATCACAGAGTAGGTCCCACGGGTAAAAGGGTGGGGAGGAAGAGGGAGATGTCAGTATCCTACAAACCAGCATCATTTGTTTTGACAGCTTTTAATATTCCAAATTAATCCTTTCACGTGCCGATCTCCACCGTGCCTCTGTGTCACCTTCCAACCCAGGCCATCACGTCCTGCTCACCGGCTTTTTCAAAGGTGTGTTTGGGACACGGGTCAGAACTGGACCGTATTTTCCCCAACGTTGCCAGGGACACAGCATCAGATTCATTACGTGGTTATCCATCATCGGAAACAGATAATACAGAACACCGGATAATCATTTATTTGCGTGTTTGTTTTTTTTTTTCCCTGACATCTGGATCATTTTAGCCAAAAGGTGATTAAACCTGGAGGTCCAAGTCCTGCATGACTCTTTCCCCAAAGCTGGGCTCTCAGCCCTGACCCAAACAGACAGACCACAGCAAGGATTTTAAGTCAACAAAGGGAAAAAGCACCCCAAAACACGAAATATACCGACTTGCTTCTTTCTTCTTCTTGCTACGCTCGAGCTAAGCAATCGGGGAGCTCCCCGAAGGGGCAGATGGAGGATAAACTTGAACCCAGCAACAACAGGCAGACTTGGAAGCGTAAGCACTTGTCCAATCCCCACAGCCAGCACAGGGAAGAACAGCCTTTCACTCTCAAAATACATTTAATTAAGGCCCTCAAAATATATTTGTTTAAGCACCTCAAGCCGAGTTCAAGGAAATCAAAATGTCAGCTACACCAAAGGCCCCCTTATTAACAATCTCAGTTGAAATAACAGATTAAATGGACGTGGAAATGGAAATGTTCCCCACTGAAGGTCAAATAGGGGTTGGTCTACTGCAGATTATTCCAGTGGTTATTTTTTATGCTTTAAGGTTTATGCTATCTGGCACCTTTCAGAATTTCTTGCATTTAGCAGCGTAACAGAGGCACCTCATGTCAGCCTCGGCCAAGGTCTCTGCGCTGTCACTCACACTACTTCTCTCAAGTAATTAATTCTGTGAAATCAACAGAGTGAAATTCATACAATTTCTCCGAAACATCTGATTTTAAGCTGCACATGACTTTCCATTTAAGGTAATTTGCAATAAGAGACATTCTAGCAGCATGCTCAGTTGACCACATTTGGATGTGTTACAAAGGCAGGCTCAGAAGGAGCAGCTGCTGCTGAAAAACGTGGTGTGAGCATCATCTCTTCTTGCCTTTCAGTTTGTTTTGTTCCTGATCTATAAAGTGCGAGTAACAAATTTTTTGGCTTTTACCTGGAAAGTACGTTCCCACTGTTAAGTGGATGGAAATATTTAAGCGTTTCACACAATACAGTTGAAACCCAGGAAGCCGCAAACAGTTTGCGACATTTCAGTAACAGGAATTTTGGGAAATACCCTGCCCAAAGAACTTGAATTAAGATGAAGGCCCAGCATACGTTATTTGACTAGGCTCTGGATGTGGACCATGTCCCATAAAGTATTACTGCGAAAACAGAAAATACTCCGGTTCGACGGGAAACTTGTATCTGGATTTCTCTTCTTCAAGAAGTATCTTTGGGAAGAAAAGGAGGAAAACGTTTCACAACTGTCCAGTACCAGCAAGATCTCTTATTGACCAACCCTGTGCTTGTGTTTGCTAACGCAGCAAGTTGTGAACGGTTACTTCTTTCAATTTTTGCAGGCAGGATCGGCCCCACACTGCGCTCGACTCGTGGGATGCCAGTCCCCGCGGGGCGGAGGGTTACACCGTGTCCTTCGGGCTGTCCCAGACCAGCGCGAGCGCTCCCAGTGCAGATCCAAACGTCCCGCGCTCCCGTCGGTAACAGCAGGGCCACAATTTCAGGTTGTTTCTCGTAAAACTCTAAGGGGGAAGGAGGGAGGGAGGGAGGGAAGGGGAGCAGGAAGACAGGCTGGCTTTTCCACTTCTAAGAATAATCAGCTGGTTTTTCAGAGAACGCAGAGATTGCTGTAACTGCGTCCTGCTTTTGTCAGCCTAATACGCGGTATCGAAAGAAAAATACGTTGTTTGTAAAATGTCACACTTTAGAACCATTCTGATATTAAGTCCTAAGCTTGTGAAACCTCCCTGAACACATGCTTGCAGCACGAAACTGGACTCGACCCATTTGAAATGAAAACATCGTGGTGTCAGGAATACGCTCGAAGGGCCCCGGCAAGCTGGATCCAAAGCCTTGCTCTGAACGCCTGCAACCTGCAGTCTTTTAGACACAATTCAAAATTGTCTGGTTAAGACATTTTTTTAACAGTGTGGAGGTGTGGTAGGGGTGTTTTCACACGCGCAGATGTTTAATTTCCCCATGGAAAGGTGTATTTACGACAGTAGGATATTTATATTAGCATACCTACATTAAAAAGCATAGCTCTTTTAAAATTAAGTCTACATTAGTAGTTAGGACAGAGTAATGGCCACAGAGCTCCTAGTAAACAACAAAAGACAGTGTCTAATCTTGGGTCAGATCCTACTCCTCCTCCAGCTGATGAAAGGCTGTTTGCCACTGGCCTTTGACAGGCACAGTACTGAATATAAAATCAAAGGACATTAATTATCAAATCAACAGCCTGCTAGATTTATTTGGGGGGGTTGTGTTTTCTTTTTTATGTTCTGAATTCCTAAAATGATCAAGCGCCTGAACGCACAACAAAGTCAATCAACGATACCTTAAGACATGAAAATATATTCCACAGGGACGGAGGAGTTCAGATGTTTTCTCAACTCTACTGCTTAAAAAATTTAAATCTTTGTAAGCATACGTATTATTCCCGTGAACCGAATTAACTTAAGAACCTGGCGTGTTTTGTAAATAACCATAAATAATTAACAGTTGTTTCCTTTCTGTCAAAAATTATCGCAATTATACAATACTTAAGGCTGTCATTTACAGACACTTCTCACAGAGAAAACAATATTACAATAAAATGTTTCATTAACTATTAGCGTAACATTCTTTACCAGTTGCACAATGACATTATGCTTACATTAATAAGCTTAACTATGCTTAACTAGATCAATCTTTTTTAGTCAACCAGGAGATGAAAAGATACCGCCAATAAGACCAGAGCTTTTAGGGTTGATTTGATCACTGAAAACAGTCAAAAACGTTCGGTGTTCGGTACCATTGTTTGGGAATCGGCGACGCGAAACCGTATCTCCGAACGGATGCAATTCCGTAACTGAATAGAGGGAAAGGGACGTTAGCAATCCTTTACTCCCTCTTTTAATTCTACCCGGATTGTACATTGATTTTAAAAGCCTTTAATCGTTATAATTGTTATCCTATAATTGCAGAGTTAACTTTGGTGGGCAAAACGTCTACCCTACAGAGGCCAACGGGCAAATTTAAGTTCTGGCCATCAGGCCAGTGTTTTACCCTCCGTATATGCCCCTACAAGGCAGAATCAACCACCGCTCCACCCAAGACTGATAAATACGGAACAGTCAGCGGGAGTTCCTGCCCAACTACGGACTCGACGATTTGGCCGCTGACAAGCAAAACACAAAGTTAGAAATACTTACTTTTGCAAACACCACAAGAAAGCAACTTACACTTGGAATCAGATCCCGCAGGAGGACAAAGTTTGGAACATTGGGACTGCCCAAGGACAGGCTGATGGCTCTGGGATTTGTGCGGTGCATTACCCTGGGAACGTCTCCGCACAGATACTCGGATGCAGCCTCTCACACTCCCATGGCCAGCTGTGTCTGGGACACAATGCTGCGGCACTGAGCTCAACCTCGGGGGAGGAAGGAGAAACTTATATATAGCTGCTGCGGGGACGAGCTGGTGGGTGCTTTCAGGAGTCCCTTTCAGCTCCCACCGGCTGGAAAATGCTGATGATATGGAAGTCGAAGGGGCGCAAATCAGCGGGACAATGAAGAACCCTACTCATCACTAAGGCATGCACAAACCGTGCCCCACGACCTAAAAAAAAAAAATAAAAGCGACTTGGCCTGCCAGAAGTTTGGTTTGGGTGTTCTTGTTTGTTTTGGTTTGTTTTTTTTCCCTGGGATCAAGTACACATTTCTCAAACTCATATGGAACTGATTCAGTACGCTGAAGACTGCAATGTCAAAATCTCACCCACAGCAACCATTATCATTCTACGCAGAAAACAAAAGAAACACAGATTTTATCAACGCTGATATTAGCAATGGCAAAGCCTTATTGTCTTCGCCGAGGCCTTAAGCAATCCAATAGGAATGGGAGCCGAGTAAAGCAATACAGGGCTTTCGGGGCTTGACCCCTGCTTAAAGAGCAGAGTGGATACGGGGACACAACGAGAGCGCGCCACTACAAAGATCTCTTCGTTGCCACCTTGGGTTTGCAGTTGCCTGGATCATTCAGAAAGAAACCATCCATCAGAGCGAAGCCCTTTTAATAACCTATGACTGTTTTTATGGTTTTACCCTACATAGCAGAGTGTGGCATCATCAGTGAAACGACAACCGTAACAAAAAACCCCAGTGGTTTGGCTCTTCAACTGTTCTCCAAAAACGCATCGCTGCTGATGACAACATACCTGCTGATCTTGTCAAAGGAAAGGTACTCCCACCACCTGGGGGAGGATGCCACCTATATTTATCCTTAGGTTTTTCAGCCCGCAGCGCCTTTGGAGGCTCTGTGTGATGGCCACAACCATTCCTGACACCGGGCACGGAGAACGGCCCGTCCCGGAGCTGCCTTCAGCGAGGGGCAGGACGGCAGCTCCGGGTGGGAGGCAGGTATCTCCCCCGCCAGGGGAATGAACGGATGCCTCGGCCGGCCCAGGAGAGCCCAGCCCGCCTCAGAAAGACAGCGGGACGGCGCCAGCGCACGCACGGAGTCCCGCTGGCATCGCGGCCGCCCGCCCCACGGCCGCAGATGGCAGCTGGGCCCCAGGGAGTGACAGGCTCCTGATGGCAGCAGCACGTGTAGCATCTTCATGTGACATCCACAGGTGGGGCGGAGGGGAAAACAGTTTTTATCCGTTGCTATGGAGTCGTGATTAGCTTGTATGTCTTCAGAGCCTGCCGAGGAGAAAGGAAGGCTATTTTCTTATATAGATGTCATGAAATCAATCCTTGCAGAATTTCTGGAGTCAAAGGCTAAACAGGTTTGCCTGAATACCTTCTGCTACTCGATACACAAATAAATCTGGCCGGGAGACCTAAAATGAGTGTCATTTTTCAGCTGGAGCCGATGGCAAAAAATTACTCTTTAGTCTCATTTGGAGTTGTTTATGCGCACAGCAACATAACAAAAGCGCGTTCAATAAAACGCAGCAATTATCTTCGCAGAAAACGAGCCCTAGAAAACGAAGCAAAAAACCCCCTCCCTTATTGCAAAGCGCAGCAACTTCAGAAGAAACTTTTCCCTTATTCTCTCCAAACGCTAAAAGAAAACCTGATGTTCTTCTTTTAAAATGTGCCTGCCTCTAGGTCTTTGGCACAGGTTTACTGATGGGAGGGCCGGCAATCTATTTAATGACTGCATTGACGTCAATAGCATAACTGAAATACTTACTAAGATGCATGAGTCCAACTTTCAGGGGGTGTGTGTTCCCAGGCAGGCACAACACGCGAAACGGACTCTCTGCGGGAACGAACTGCCCCCGGAGAGCACGGAACGGGCTCCGGATGTCCCCAGCGGGGCCCGGCCGGCTACGCTTGTGTCTTCTGCAGGTGGCTTTGAAAGTCCACTTCGAAACCCACTTTTAATTCTCAAGCTGTAAGAATCACTTCACCATTCAACAGCCTTAGTTTTACTCAGTCACGTCATTAAGCTGATATCTAGCTGATTTCCTTTAGTTTGGCTTACTTTCTAAATAATCCGTGCTTTATTATTATTTAATATTATTTAAAAATAATACTTGTAGTAATAAGCAAGCCCACAGCACCGCTGAATTTACCGTGCACAACCCGTTACTTTTTAGCTCGGCTACCTGGTCACACGTGGCTCCTCTCGCACACTCGTTCAAGCCTGAAACACCACATCCACTTGTTTTGTGCAATCTCAAAAAATCAAACGGCCAGAGCTTTGGCCAAATTCGCAGCAGACCAGCAGAATTCCAAAACGAATCCTCTATTTCATTCTCCATACGCCAAGCAGAGGAAGTATGGTGCAAGAGCGCGAGCTCCACGTTAATGACTTGGGATTTACAGATCTTTGTAACCAAGAGCTGACTTTGATGCACGGGGTTCATTAACTCCTCCAAAAAGTTGGGACTCTCATTAGCACAAGCGCCAGCGTTATCCAGCCTTTTGTTTATGCTTTATACAACTGTTCGTGCACGAGGCTGCGTACATCTTACACCCACATAAAAAATGAAAGAGTACGAGTTTTGAGTTCGTGTAAAGGCATGTGAGAAGTGCAGACAAACGTGCAGATGTGCAGGAAAGCGGAGGCTAAGGCACAAGCAAGAAAAATACCAATCTTTCACTCCCATTCCCAGCGAGGAATTTTAACAAAGCTTTAATCCCATGAGCCCTCAAAAGCCTGTGTGTGACATATCCCGAAGCGCTACACTCCCCCCCTCAAAGCCTCGGGTTGCAAAGCAAATCGGCTATATTATATTGCTAGGTATATAATTAATTGTGAGGACATACTATAATTATTCCATGTTGAAAGTATCCAAGGGGCACTCGCTTGCCTGCTCCTGAGAAAAGTTCCTGCAAACCCCTCACAGCTCCGGGAAGCGCACAACGCTGTTCCACCCCATCCCTGTGCTTTGCTCCTCTCAGCCACCAGTAACATTTAAGCCCATCAAGCCAACCACCACGGGGAAATACTGTCCCTCCGGGTGCCGATCTTTGGGAAGAAACGTGCCACCTCTCCCCCCCTGTCATCTGGGAAAATCCCCGTGGCATCACCACTGGTAGAGCGCTTCCTCCACAACCTCTGGGAGGTGATGCACTGGTTTTTCCCTCAGGCACGGCGAAGGCAAGGCGATGGCACGAAGATCCCGTGCCGCTCCAGGCACACACGGAGATTGGGACACGACCCATTGTCGTGCCGTGAGGGAGAGGCCCCGATATTGGGAATCGAAGCAAACGGCACCGATCCTGTGCCGAGAGGAGAGAAAGAACAGGACAATATGAAAAAGTCCCGAGGGAAAAAATAGAGAGGAAGCAAAACAGATGGAGAAAAGATTGTACCAAAACGGGTGGAAGAACGAGAGGCGCAGACCGAATGGGGCAGCCAGTGAGAGATGATTTAATTTAGAGGGCTTTAGGGCCAGTGAAGTAAATAAATATGGAGGAAAGACCAAAACTAAGCCGAAAGCACCAGACTTGTTGCTGATTGAAGATTTCTGTAGTTGAATCAATCGGGCAAGATCTAAAGACCTTTTGCTGATGCCAGGGGAGGAGAGAGCCGAACGGAGAAGGGAAGGCGCTGATGGATTCGCTGAGCCCAAGGTAGCACAAAGGTCAACGAAAATAACTGTGGCAGAGGCTGCGTTGCAAAAAAGCCAGAAAGGAGAACAGGAGAAAGAAATACCGCAGGCACTTGTGCGACGACAATGTGTTTACATCCTCGTTTCTGTAGCTGCAGAGAAGGTAGGTGTTAGCACCCAGCACGATCCCGGCCCTGCGACTGCACCCTGTAATGCTCCGCTCCGCTCAGGGACCGCATGCTCTCCACCATTCCCCCGTTATCCTTCCCAGCTGGGAAGTACATGAGCTAATTAAGGATTTATGTACTTTTTGCTACAGCTTCATATTGCCACGTTACAGTTGCTCAGTTAATTCATAAAAGCAATTTCGTTCGTTCCTGTGATCTGCAGTTACAACAAAATAACAGGAAAAATCTGCCAGATTTACCGAAGCTGATACCAAGGACAAAACACAGGATGTTCAATACATATTCCTCTTCCTTTTATGGCTGTGGTTACAAGGTTAAGAAAGCTCTGAAACGTACAGTGACATCAGTTTCGGCTTTGAAAGCACTTTGCCCCGTGAAAAACCTGGCCAGAATTTTTCACGCTTTCAGGAAAATGAAAGCAAAAAAAGAAAGAGAATTTGGTAATTTCGACACAGCTCATTCATTTCGCCATGGGCCTGGGTCCTCCGTGATGCAACTCCTCGGGAGCACACTCGCAACTGACTTGGCTCCTCGCTTTGAAACGACTTGACAAACCCTCTCCTATTCCAGCCGGAGCAAACAGCTGGCATGTATTACTTCCAGTGCAAATGCTGAATGTAATTTGTCTCCCTCCAGGGTAATTTTATTAATGTATGCTCGTTTGCTCTAAACCCCGAGTTCTGTACTTTTCATAACAGGATATAAATCACTCCCGTAATGACAAATAAAAGGAGACAGATACGAGGTGCTCATACTGATGTCAATTGATCTTGGTAAATCTATGAATCAATGTGTGACACGGGAAAGCTAAAATAAAATTCCCAGCTTTGCCGACTAACCGATCTAGAGGATACAAACACATTTCATTTCAAAACACATTCTTTTATCTAGAGGGATGTAACGCAGCCTAGTCCCAATCAAAACATTGCTGTTTCCTTCTCCAAAACTTTCAGGAAAAACACTCGGCATCCTTTCAGACACAGGAGCCGTTGGCACACAACTGGAAGTGTTCTGATAGGAAAATCTCTCCTTCCTTTCATAATTTCCAAATCAGAAGCCATCTAGGGGAAAAAAGCTGCAAACACTGAAAAAAAAAAATAAAAAATCCCCGAAACGTCTTTGCTCTTGCTGCATTTAAATGGAAACTTCCTTAAAAAGTAAGCGACCGTCACTGTTTTCTGCTTTACTGAAATAAGCTGCAATATGTACCGATGGCTGTAAATAGGTAAAGGCAGGCAATCACCAAATTGATCAAGGCAACCCCTGGACACAATGACTGTGGCCTCCACGGGACACAAGAGGCTCCACAGGAACCTGGAACGCACTCCGGGCAGCAAAGCGGGGACAACAAATGCCACAAGTAAATGAGGTCAGAAATTCAGAATGGCCCTGGCTTATGTACTAGAATGGCACAAAACAAGAAAACAAATCACTGCAGGATAGAGTAGCACCGGCGTTCCTCACTGCACCCCTGCTTTCACGGGAGCGTGGGGAGAAGGCGAGCTGAGGTCCGCCACCGCTCACGGAAGCGAGCAGGCAGGTGTCTGGGCACTGGCCTCACCGGGGGACAGAGCGTCCCCTCTCTCGGCTACGACCCCGCTCTAAGCCTTTCAAACACCTGGCAGTCTGTGAGAGTGGCAGCTCTATCAATCAGGCTGATTTTCAGAGTCTTCCCTCGGCGTGTTGGAGCTGCTGTCCCCTCTCGGCAAGCCCACTCCTGGCGCCCTGGGCACGGGGGTACAGCAGAGGCAGCGTCTTACGCTGGCCAGGAAGGGATTGCTTCAGCCTAGAGACCAGATCCTGTGAGAGCTGGTGAAATTCATCAACAAAAATAATCTGAAATGGAATTTAAGTAAGAACCCTAAGCTTTTTCACAGACTCACAGAAAGTTAAGGGTTGGCAGGGACCTCTGGAGATCATCTGGTCCAACCCCCTGCCAGAGCAGGGTCACCCAGAGCAGGTGGCACAGGGTGGCGTCCAGGCGGGTTGGGAATGTCTCCAGAGGTAGAGACTCCACCACCTCTCTGGGCAGCCTGTGCCAGGGCTCTGCCACCCTCCAAGGAAAGAAGTTCCTCCTCGTGTTGAGACGGAACTTCCTACATTTGATTTTATACCTGTTGCCCCTTGTCCTGTCACTGGGTACTACTGTTTTTCACTAACAATGCCAATATTGGCTTCTTTCATGTAGGAGAATGTAGGAAATAACACCATTTCCTATCAATCTCAAAACTATTTCTTATGCTTACCTACAAACTGTCACAATTCACTTAGGCTGTAGTGATACAATTCCCATTTTAGGTTTCATTTGAAGACTTGACGTAAAGTCAGTTAAGTTACATGGTTAAGAACTCATTTACTTAAGGGGTCATGGATCCAGCCCAGACTTCTCTACTTTTTACAAATTCCACAAGCTGCTGAGCTGCAGTTTTCTTCCACGGTCCTTTTGTTACCAAACAAAAAGCCGCAAAATGAAAATGCATCCAGCGTGGCTTATTTCCACATCTGGACATTTTCTTTTTTCCCCAGCTCAGGTAAGATGTTAAAATAATTTATTTTAGATATATCCACCTATCCACATATAATTGCTAGCACTGAAACATTAAAAACCATGAGTCAGGATCACAAGGTTAAAAACGCTGAAAGTTGGATTCTTTTCAGTTGCTTTCTCTTTTTGAGCATTGCAGGGTAACACAAAACTTGCTCTACACAATTATGCATGTCGGAGCCTTCAATCAAAAAGAAAGCTGAAATTTTCATGTATTCCCAGCATTAGAAGCTTAGGTTAGCTAAAAAGCAACAAATATCCTATGGCTCACGTTGGCAATACTGTAGAAAAGTATCCACAAAGCGTTAAAAGAGTTGAAAGCAATTGTTTCCACAGAAAGTGTTAAGAAAACTAATCTAAAAATTCCTGGAACAGAATTCTCTCCTCATTATTAGATTCTGCAACCTATATAAACAGGTCTATGGAAAGATTATGAAATTTTCCATGATTTTCTTCACACAGGCCCCAAAATCAAAGTCTTGCTAGAACAGATTTTTAAACACAGTGACGAGTTGCATTCCTGCTAGCCCTGACTCAACACTGCTCCCAGAGAGGGAGTGAAGGAAAAGGCGTTTGAGACTGCGTTGTCCAGTGTTCTTTCTGCAGCAGAGATTTCCACATTCCATTAACAAGTTTTGAGGAATCTAATTTGGAAGTCTCCAGCGCTATATGTGTCCCCAGACAGTAAATAATATACAGCGTGAAAGGAAATGAGGGTTCGTTACCCAGGCTTCGCACGCTGTAAAAATTAAGCTTTATTAGTCCCTCCAAGCACATAATTATTGGAAAGGCTGAGATTAAACCTCCCAGATGGGCGCTCCTCTAAATCTTATCTCCTTCTCTGTGGGAGTAACCTTTAAATTAGGGCAAGAAGGGCCAGCTCTGCTCCGGAGAGGGGTCCCACAAGTGCCACAAGGCTAAATCCAGGTGTAAAAGCAAAGAAACTTGCCATAAGCAGGTTGCTTCTGCTTCCCGTCCTCAGTACTTCACCCTACCTGAGCAGTTCCCTGCCTCCGCGCGCTGGGCTCACGCTGCCGCCTCCCCCACCTTGCCCGGCCCCCCTCGGGGGTCCCTTGCTCGCCCTCCGTCCCGCCACGTCGCTCCGTGTTAATTGCTCTTCCGTGTTAATTGTTCTCCGGGATCGCAGTCAAACCTACTCGCGTTCGCTGCGTTCTCTGACCCGACACGGCGGGGAGGACAAGGCGACGGAGGGACACCATGTGTGTATCGGGGGGGAGCAGACAGGAAAGAAGATGCAAGTAGCCACAACTCACTGACTTCTGCTCTCGTTCGATTGCTAAATGCAGATTTCAAAAGACCGCAAGCAAACAACAAAACAACAACAAAAAAAACCAACCAACCCCAGCCGTTCCAGGGCAGCCTAATAAAAGCAGAGGAAGTTTCACCTGAGAAAGGTGTTGGAGATTGCAATTTTTACATAGATCACATGGAAACAAACTGAAATAAACAGGATAAAAAAAAAAAAAATAATAATACAGCTGTGTCTGAGCCTGTTCAAGGCCTGTAGGCTGGGGCTTGTCCAGGCCTGTGCAGCACAGGGACTCAGGAGAATAGCAGTCACTGTGGCCGTGACTATCAAACCAACATCATGTTTGTCTTTTATGCTAACATACAAGGATAAACCCAAACCCCAAACTATTCAAATAACAATATTTTAGGCCTGATGGTTCCCTTGTGTTGGTTTTGCACAAGTAAGCCAGAAGAAGCGCTGCAAGCCCAGAATTGCACCGGGGAAGGGGGCAGAGGAGCAGCTGTCAGTAAAATGATGTACAATAAGCCTCCATCTGCCTTTGACCTTGCAGGTGACTAGCAAAGTCATACACATACCTTGCAGGTTAACTCTGGAGACAGGTGGCTGACTCGTTGCTGGAGATCTCCTAAGAGGAATAAAAAATACTCTATCAATAAGGTATCATTTTATCATTTCAAACCCCGTTGGCAGTTCAAACTGCCACCGCCCACAGTTAAAAATCCTTTTTCATACTCACAAAGAAGCCCAAACCACTTTACAATGATTTGGCAGTTAACGAGCAGTATCAATGCATCTGTTAGGAAAACCCCAAGATGTTCTGTCCCCTGGCCAAGCACACACACACACGCGCGCTGAAAACGACGGCATACCGGGAAAGATGTGCCATCATCCCACACTGCCCTTGCAACCTTCTGCCCAAAAGAAGCCTGGAAGAGAGCGAGGGCCGGTCTCTGCGGCTGAAGTGCCCCAGAATCAAGGTCTTCTCCTGAAAATCTTTTCCCTACAAGTCCCGGACTGGACCCTGACGTAATGTCAACTGCTACACCCGTATGCAAGACAATGCCACAGGTAAGGTGAGAAACCCTACAGTTAACAGTTTGAATTGCACCGGGAAGCACAGAAGACGACGCTGCAGTGGCGAGTGCAAGCTCTGAAAGAGCTGAAGGACTTTTTTTTTTTTTTTTTTTTTTTTNTCTTTGCTTTCTTTTTTTTTTTTTTTTTTTTTTTGAGTAGGAGCAGCAATTTCATCAGAAAAGACTGGATTTCGAAAGGACCAAAAAAGCCATTTGAAAAATTGGCTCAAGTCAAGCAAACGGGGTCTGACTGGAAAAAGGGTGCGGTATTTCTCCAAATGTCAAAAATATTTCATTGTGAGATTTGCCAAATAAAACTGTTAATTTTTTCAAGTTGAAACCGTAATTTACTCGGGAAGAAAGAGACTTCTTTTTTAAAGAAGTTAAAAAGAGTTGACACCAAAATCAAGATCCTTCGTTTTGGATTGAATGCGGTACTCCAGGCTGACCCAAACCGAAACTTTAGGCTTTTGCTCCCCTAAGAAGTTTCTGATACATTCTCTGAGGCCAGATTTCCCCACACTCTCTCCTAGCCAACCTCCTAACCCCAATTTTTTTTGAGTCAGCCACTGAACTGAAGCATCCATTATTTGCCAGCTCTCCTTTGAAGCTAAAATCAAAGCAAGCCAGCGACTCAATTCTGCTGCAATTGTAGCTCCAGGGGGCTCTTCAGAAGTGCTCCAGGAAGGGCCTCGCTAACCAGGTAAGATCCGCGTTACAGCAACGCAGCTACCGTCCTGCCCCAGACCCCCGGGCCCAGCCTCCTGACCTGCCGGCGGGGCTCCAAAGCCTGCTCCGGAGCGGCAGGCTCCCCCCGGGACCAGCACCCGCTTGCCAGCCGGGATTTCAAAGGCCGGGCTTTTCCGGAGGGAGCTGCGGGACCCAGATTCTTCGAAGGGTTCAGCATAGGGCGCGCATGTTGGATGCTGACTTCTACTGAAAATCTGCCCTGACCTGCCTCTGCTGAGCCTTTGAAAAGCCAAATCTTGCAATCTCTAAAAAACAGAAACTCCCCAATAGGGACACCACGCTGCGGCGCTTCCAGTATCTGGGGAGACGTGCTCCAGGTATCTCCAAACCCCGCGCCGAGCTGCACAGACATGCCTTGGGGGGGTGGGGAGGCATGAACCAGTATTCAGTAGGGTATTCCCCGCTGCAGAGCCTGAACAGGGAACGGCACCGCTCCCGGCATCCTTGAACTCCCTGCTGGCCGTGCCCATCCTGCTCTCTGCAGCAGCCTGGGCGCGGGCAACGGAGAGCCGGAGATCTGGATTCCGCCAGCACCGTCCCTTCTCAGGCACCGCCACGCTCAAGCGCTTCCCACTCCTTCCTTCTCTCTTCCCGGCGTGTGTCAGGAGGAGTAGGCGCCGGATGCTTCCTGACCGTGTCCTGGGCCGCATCTGCCAAACTCAGGCACTCCGAAACCATTAATCATACTCTCCTCTTTTCCAATCAGGAAACTGCCTTAAAACCCCTGACGTTAAAGTCCAAAAAATATGACTTCTACTTGTTTTTTTTTTCCCCCTCCAGCCCTTAACATTCATATTTTCCAGCGTTTCTGTAAATATGTGGGACAGCATCCTCTTTTTCTTTCTCGGGCCAGGAGGGGTGGCGGAGGAGGAAAAAGAGGGGAGAGGAGGGGCTAAAGAAAAACTGAGATTCTCATGATCCCCAGAGCAGAAGTTTTAAGTAAAATACCACATATCATGAGACATATGATAAAATCATGAGCTGGCAACATGGCTGTAACCCAGCGGAGCTGTTTGGAAACTGTGCCTGGAAGCACATTCTGCCACGGACTTGGACGTTTGGTGTATAATGGTTTAAACATTTAACGACTTCTACTTTGGCTGGGCAAATGACTTTATACCTCAATCAAATCTGGGAATGTTTTCAAAAGGACACTGCAAGATGCCTCTGTGTCCTACAGGTTACGCCCTCGCTTCCTTCCGGCCCCGTCCAATTTCAGATTCCTCATTAGGAACTGCTGAAAAGCTCGGGCTGTTCAAAAAAGCAAAGCTTAAATAAAGGAATCTATTTCAGCCATCTGGTTTTCTATTAAACTCCATCTTGGAATGCGGTGGTTCCTTCCGATCAAAATTTGCAAACAGAAATCAACGGGAGGAAAACTTCCCACCCGGATGAAATGCCGCGCTTTCTGTAAAATACAGGATTTCATCGGAAGGCAGAAAGCAGAATCCACGGCGGGCACCCAGGTGATGCCACTCACACGTGCAGCAGCGGAGCGAGCCCGTGCCATCCCAATGGATTGCACTTTTGCACCTCATTCCTTCGCTTCAGAAGCCAGCGGGACACTTGGAGCGAGCAACGCCTGCCAGCCCCAGGGTGGGATGGGTGGGTGCGTATCCGATGTCGCCAGGAACGAATGATGCCGGTTTCATGCAAAACAGCTCTCTTGGGGCAAAACAGGCCAGAAAATGACGATGACTGGCTCATTATAAATAGCGAAGGGGAAACAGTGGTTCCGGGCAAAAGCGTAAAAAGGAATTTGTTGGGTTTCTCCTATTCAGCAGGTATGAAAAACATCATTCTCCTCTTCAGTTCAGAGCATCACCTACATCCAATGCAATTACAGCCTCAAACAAAGCAACGCAGGAACGAAGCACAGCCTGGTCCTCCGGGCAGCCCCTCTGGATGCTGCTCCCTGCTCTGCCGGGGAAACCCTCACCGTCCCCACAGCCTCGGGCTTGGGGCTTCCCTCCCTGGCGTCTACCCTTTGCCCACGACTGCCTCTCTCACAAAACAATGGTGCAAATGCAGGGCAGCACCACAGCTTGACCGAACACCAACGACACCTCTGGTCCAAGCGTGTCCAGAGATGGGCAGTGGAGCTGGTGAGGGGTCTGGAGCACAGGCCTCCTGAGGAGCGGCTGAGGGAACGGGGGTTGTTCCACCTGGAGAAAAGGGGGCTGAGGGGAGACCTTCTCGCTCCCTGCAACTGCCTGAGAGGAGGGTGTAGCCAGGGGGAGATCGGTGTCTTCGCCAGACAGAGAACCCATCATAAAATCACAGAAGGGTTTGGGTTGGAAGGGACCTTAAGGATCATCCAGTCCCAACTCCCCTGCCCTGGGCAGGGACACCTCCCACCACACCAGGCTGCTCCCAGCCCCGTCCAACCTGGCCTTGAACCTCCAGGGATGGGGCAGCCACAGCTGCTCTGGGCAACCCCGGCCAGGGGCTCCCCACCCTCACAGCCAGCAATTTCTGCCCAACAGCTCATCTCAATCTCCCTCTGCCAGTGTGAAGCCATCACCCCTCGTCCTGTGGCTCCACTCCCTGATCCCGAGTCCCTGCCCAGCTTTCCCGGAGCCCCTTTCAGACCCTGGCAGGGGCTGGAAGGTCTCCCCGGCGCCTTCTCTTCTCCCGGCTGAACCCCCCCAGCTCTCCCAGCCTGTCCTCCCAGCAGAGGGGCTCCAGCCCTCCCAGCATCTCCGGGGCCTCCTCCGGCCCCGCTCCAACAGCTCCGTGTCCTCCTGCTGTCGGGACCCCCGGAGCTGGACCCAGGATTCCAGGCGGGGTCTCCCCCGAGCGGAGCAGAGGGGCAGAATCCCCCCCCGGCCCTGCTGCCCCCGCTGTGGGGATGCAGCCCAGGGGCCGGGGGGCTTCTGGGCTGCCAGCGCACGGTGCCGGCTCATGGTGAGCTTCTCCCCCACCAACACCCCCAGTCCCTCTACCTCAAGGCCTCACGTTGCGCCAGTGAGGTTTAGGACGGATATTAGGAACAATTCCTTCAGGGAAAGGGTTGGGAAGCGCTGGCAGAGGCTGCCCAGGGCAGTGGTGGAGTCGCCATCCCTGGAGGTGTTTCCCAGCCAGGCAGACGTGGCGCTGAGGGACATGGTTCAGTGGTGGGTTGGGCAGTGCTGGGCTGATGGTTGGACTCCATGACCTTAAAGTTCTCTTCCCAACCCCAACAACTTTGTGGGCGCCTGGCACAGCTGAAGCGGCAAAGCGAGGAAGATACCACACACCACACGCACCCAACATGCCCAGAAACACCTTTGCTTTCCCCCTCCACCCTTTTCCCTTTCAGCTCGCCATGTTCTCCCCACTCTCCCCCAGGAGTCACCCATGGGCACCCCCTGGTGGGCGCCGGGGCCGGTGGCGACCCTTCTGGGTCGCCACTGGCTTTTTTTTGCTGTTAACGGCCCAAAAAACGCCCCGCTTACTTGTTGGAGGCGCCGTGCAGGTTGGTGAGGAGCGTGAAGTTGTTCCTCACGCTTCGCAGGCTGGCCAGCACCTGTGAGGGGAGGCAAAACCGGGAGAGGTCATCTCTGCTTCAGGTTTTTTGGGGTTTTTTTTGTTTTTGTTTTCATTATTTGTATGGGTTTGTTTTTTTTCCAATGTGAGAAGCCGACTCACCTGGGCGAACGGCGTGACGATCAGGTCGTCCCCATGCCTAGGGAGAAATGGAGAAAAACACCTCAATTTACCTCCGTAAATTTACCTCCGTAAATTTACCTCAAAACGGGGCAGTTCACCCCCTCTGAGAATTTTACAGAGGGAGGCGGCGGCGTCTCTTCCCCCCCAAAAAAAATCCACCCACATTAACCCACGCCACGTTTATTTAACGCTACATAAAATCTCGTTCCTAAGGGACAGGTCTCTCGCAGTTTATACCCAAAACAACCCGGCTGGAGCCACTGTTCAGATGGGTAACACCAGGCACTAAAAGTCAGGAAATTCAAAAGTTAAGGCAGCACGCTCGCACCACGCTGGAAAAAATAACAGAACGGTCCGGGAAAAGGTCAGCTTTGAATTTCCTGGCTTTTGTTGATCTCTGCCACAGTCTTTAATGTTATTCAGGCGCCGGGTTTTTTGTCCGGCTGTTTTCATCATGGAAGATTCGAGCCGAAGTTCTGAGAAAAACACGTCGTCGCCATCAAGAAGAGGGATTTTTTTTTTTTTTTTTTTTTTTTTTTTTTTTTTTTGTATTTTTAATTTAGGCANNNTTTTTTTTTTTTTTTAGTTTTAGTTTTTTAGCGATATTACATGTAGCACTTGCGGGTACGTGAAAAATCCAGTGCGATTTACCTAACGGAGCGAGGTAGAGCCCAGCTTTCCGGCTGGAAAGCAAAGCAACCCGCTGGGATTGTGGTGGGCATCCTGTACCACCTCCACGCCACGGGAACCTCCGGGGAGGCATCCATCGGCACGGGACCCCTTCGGAGGGGTGTTTCTCCCTGGTGGTGTTGCCACAGGGCACGTCCGCTTGGGTATCAGTGCTGCCAAGTCTATTGTTTAATTAAAGTTGCCCCAACACTGGCGTCAAAAGCAGGTCAGCGTGGAGGTGCTGGCTCCTCCGAGCGCCTCCGGAGCCCCGATGCCTGCAGAAAACAGGCACGTCTACCTGCGGGGAGCTGTGATGCTGGGGGAAATGGGGGCGCTGAGCACAGCTGGATGGGGCTCTCCGCACCCCAGCACAGCTGCCTCCTCCAGCACACTGCTGGGAATGGGGGGCAATTGTTAAAATCCACAGGGTATTTGCAGAATTTGGAGTGGTACTTTGTCCCCGGTAAATATTTACTAGTTGTTAACCAACGGGGAGGGATATTCTCTTTCAGGAGAATTCTCCTCCTGGGTCTCGCTAATATTTAGATTTCTATTTCATGACAAAACCTGTAGGGTTTTCAGAACTGTTAAACTTTTTTTTTTTTTTTTTTATGAGCACTTCTTGTATAGCTTAATGGTCACTTTAAAACTTTTCAACTGTGCCTTTCAAAATAAAGGGCCGCAAATCCAGGACACTCATTTAAGCGCCACGCTCTGTGTTGTATTGATCCTCTGAAGCTCAACCATCTGTCTCGGCTTTCTGCTGTATTTTCCGCTCAGTTCTAGCGAACAAACCCATGACAGAAAACAGGATGGAGAAGAGTAATACTGTAAATATAAGTACAGTCATATTTCTATTGTCCAGGCTAATGGAGCGTTACCTACTTAAGAAAAAGCAGAGATGATGTTAACCAGGCTCTGAGAACGCACGAGTGGAGTATAACGGAGAAAAGCGAGTGCAGAAAATCAGCGAGCGAGCCAAGCGCCGGAGCGACAGGGCTCGCTCTCCTGCGGGGACACGGGCAGCCCGCAGCAGTCTCTGCCCTGAGCACAGCCCGGGCTTCACCCCGCCGTCAGCTGAAACACAAATTCCCACACAAATTCCCACGCGAAGAGCTAGGACCAGGAAAGGTAATCTGCAAAAATCCTCTATTACTTCATGTGGGAGCGCATTTGAAAGCGCTTCTGATAAATTAAGGGGAAAAGAGGAATTTTTCAAGGATGGGATGGGCAGAGGGAAGTTACGCTTTGGCAGACCCTAAAATCACCCATCTTTGGCACTCAGACTATGAAATGTGAGTACCACCCGTAAGCTCCTCTTAAGAGAGCTCTGAGGATTACAGGATGCCACGTAAAGCTCTTAGTTGCTGTAAAATATGATGTGAGCTGAATTTATGCTTACTGTTCACTTGGGAGAGAAGAGTTCCTGGACATCGTCTTTGGGGACAAGTCATAGTCGCTGTCGGATCGGTAGAGGAACGACTCCCTGCGCTGGCTGTGGCCCGGGAACGTGGTGTGCAACACGAGTCCTGACGAGGAGCCGGCCTGCGGGTCCAGCGGGCTGCGACCCGGTGACGGGCCATTTTCCACGTCGAAGCTGTGAACAAAACACATACCGCGTGTCACGTGCGTCTGCCAAAAGCTGTTTTTTCAGTGCATGTGTCCCGTTTGCAGTGCCCGCACCGTGTCATTTGCTCAGCACGGGAGACGCAGGGATACATTTAGCGGAGCCTCTCGCTGGCGTATTTCTATCGTATGTAAGCAGGACTCTGCATTATGATAAAACATTTATCCCCGAGGCTTCTTTCCTGGCTACATCTGCTCAGTCTTCCTTCAGCCTGATTTTCTCTAAGCTCAGCACGGCCCCTGTCACTCTCAGCATGAAGACGCAGCGGCTGAACACCGTCACCACGCCTCCCCCATGGCCGCAGCGTTTGCACAAGTCAGGGGCTTCCATTTGCCAAACCTCACTCCGAGCCCTAAAGCATAACAGGAAGCTACGACATGCCACCATCCTCCAGCCGAGCCCTGGCCCCAGCCGCTCTGGAAACCAGCTTTTGAAATCCTCTGAGATAGGTGAGGACTTGCCAGCTTTGTGAGCTGGATACTCGAGTCTCTTTTACTTCGCATCTTAGCCGTTCGAGATACCAGCTCAGTGAATTTCAAACAGCTGGGCCGCAAAATGGAGGACTGTTTAAAATTTTTTTCAAAAAGCCCCAAACCTTCTGTTACCGTTTCCATTATACACCCACTTTCTTACGGTTTCATAACTTGGCTGCTGCACCTCGTGGCTGAAGTCACCCTGGACACTTTAGCAAGTGACACCCCTCGTAAACCCTGAAAATAAGCAGGTTGGCCTCTTCTGCTCGGGCACTTGGATCTGATAGAAATACCATATGTGTGACCACGGTCCAGCTAAGCCAAGTGAAGTACGAGCGCAGTCAGTATGAATTTTCTTGCCTTTGGAAGTCTGAGGCTTCACCTCCCTTGCAGCGGAAGCGGAGTTCTCGCCGCTTCCAGGGCACGCGCCTCTCCCCGTTCCCAATGTTCTCCCAATTTATTGCGCCTGGTGACCTGTGCCCTTAGCCGTACCCCCGCGCTGGGCAGGCACTCGGACCACAGCCACATCATCAAGGTGTGACACCTGCCAGGCTTTTCTCTGTCCTTCTCTCTTGCTGTTTGTCCCCACTCGTCATACTGAGTCAAATCAAGCCCCTGCACACGGCGGCAGGGAAGGTCCCCTCTCTGCCTCCACGCTGCACAGTGCTTTTGGCTACTGCACGAGGAGGCATATAACGTATCCAGGCAAAAAAAAACCAGCAAAACCTCTGGTAGATCTGAAAGTAATACGCACAGATTGTGAAAAAAAGAAGGGAGGCTGCATCCACTTGCAAAATGTCTCTCGGCTTACTCTCCTTCCCTACTGTGAGTCCACACATAGAGGAGAGAGACTCAATATGGGTCCATACCGTACCATAGAGCACAGAGATTCAATACGGGTCAACCGAGGGCTAAATGAGAAGGGGAGAATAAACACTGAGCACCACAGAAGGGAACCACGGGGAGCAAAGGTCCTGGAGAAAACGGCCGACGCGAAGGCGCCATCGCTGAACTCAACCTGGATTATTTAGACATGGGGCTGCGGAGAAGGAAAAATCAAGCAGGCTCCGAACAAAGGCAGCCTCTCCCCTCCTCAGTGACCTGACACCTTGAAGCGTTAAGGCCTCCTGATCTAGTGATCAGGAAATCTGATTAAAACCCAGATTTTACGGCGTAGCTTGTCCGTAGTTCTCTGGGTACTGTCAGGAAGGGCGCAGAGCAGGGGACAAACTCTCCCACCGTTCCAAACCCAGGCAACCAACTACAAAAAACTACTCTAACTACTGGTTTCGCACAAGCGTTTCAGGTTCCTGTATAACAAAACTGAACGCCTGTCCTGGAGAAGGACCAAGCTGTGGTGTGACACCAAACTGCGCCCAGCGACGCGAGAGGGGGACGCAGGAGCCACCCTGGAAGCAGCAGCGAGAGCAAAGCACGGGCTGCACGCCCCGACGTGGCAGCTCCTGCTCCAACCTGCTTCCTGGGGCTTTTAACTTCACACACCAACCACGTTGTGCAAACAACGGCCAGTGAATTACAGAACAATTTATCAAATATGGGTAATAACACATTGCCTGTGAGGGATTGCATACTTTGCTTGAGCAGTTATATTTATAACATAAATAGTTATTTTCAGCTGTGTATGCGCTTGGGAGGGAGTGAGTGCTCAGACAGTTATTTTTGGTATCTCCAAAAACTACTTACTGGGGCGACAGGATAAAAGACCAGGTCTCCTGGCAGTTATTCTGTTCCTCATGGCCGCAGATGGAAGGTAACTACTTCAGTCTTGTGCTATTTGGTCCCACATACAGTTCCTCAGGAATTAAAAAATGCATGGGAACATGCATTTAACTAATGCAATTAAAAAATGCGTAAGCACCCACGCAAAGATTTTTAGATTCTTTGGAAATCCAAAGGCAGGGCACCAGCATAATACAGTAAGCGTTGAAGGAGATTCCTACGTCTACCATGCCTCGCTGTAACATTTACTTACCCAACCGCATACATACATCTTGAAACTGGTAATGGCTCAATTAATATTCTTTATTATCTGCTTTTTCACTCATGACAGCCTCAGTACACTCTACTTGTAGCCACGAAGTAATCACAAGAAGAAACTCAGCTCTGTAACTACAGCATCTACAAACAACAGCCAGCTGATAATTAATCTATACCTATTCAGAAAATTAGGTCTGATTAGTCAAAATATTACATTGCAAAACCCTCAATTGAGAACACTCAGTTTACTGACACAAATGGAGATACAGCACTGAACTAAATCGGAGCATTTAGCTGAGCTTCTGGCTATTTGATCCTGTACCTGCTGCTGGCTGGCAGACACCAGTGATCGGTGTGCGAGGAAAAAGTGAACACACAAGGCTTAAAAAGTGCGTAAGAGTGAAGGGAGGGAGGCAGGGGGCAAGGCTGGTGAGGGGGTTTTCTGCAAAGGACTAAGTTTAGGAAGAGGGGAACTACCCACTAAAGATCTGGTTTTGCACGGCTTACTGCAGTACTCACTTCTGTTCCTTGAGGCGGATGGAAGATGCTCAAATCCCCTTCCCTTGCCCTCTTTTAACACACAAAAAAGCTCTCTCTGCCAGCGTCTCTCCCGCAGAAATTCCCACCTAAACCCCGAGGATTTTCAATACCTTCAGAGGATATGAACAGTTTCGTAGGGCAAGAAGGAGCCTTGATGCTCTGCGACCTGGGCAAAGGTGGAGGTTAAACCTTTGCAAAGGCAGAGCTCCCCAGGAAACAGTTTGCCTGAACCGTGCAAGTTTTCCACATCCCTACAGCACTCGCGGCTGACGCTGGGATGAGCCGGAGACATTCAGGCTGTGTTACCGAGAAGCCCGGCGGAGGTGACATCCAGCTCGGAGCGCCGTGGCTGCTCCCAGCCACCCCGCGGGCACCCAGCCAGCTCCTGGCTGCAACGCTGCCCGTCCTCCCTGTGCCAACGCCCGGCACGCCGCAGCACGGATCCCGCAGCTAATCCAGCTGGAAAGGCGTTTTTATTTCTTCCCGCAGGTTCAGCTTGCAGCCACGCCGGCCCCCTCATCTGGCTCCCCTTCCCTGGGCCTCATCCAGCCCTCAGCCAACCACCCACTCAGCCATTAAGTTCACAGAAAATCCCCCCCCCAAAAAAACCGAAGACCAGCCAGGAGTTTGCAGCTTTCTCCACCAAGAGTGTTTCATTTTGTGCACGTGACCAGGCGCTCCCAGTGGTATGGCTGGGTGAACCAGGTCTTCACCAGGATGGCCAAAACCCACGTCTAAACTTCTGCTGTTGTGGCTTAATAGTTGCAAGAAGTCAAATATGGGAAACTATTCCCCCCGGATGACCCAGCACGAGGAGAACGTGGCCTGAGATATGTAAAGCAAGAGCTTAAACTGGCGTTTTTCAAATCTCTGTTGCACACTACAGACACTTATTGCTCTCGGTCTGTACAACTGCCCATCCAGAACCGCGTCCCCATGGGAAAATCATCTCCTAAACATTTGCTGAAATAGATAAGAATTGCAATTAGGTTGTAAAGTTGCCCTCTCACAGCTGCACTTTCCACTAAGTTTTTCCATTAGGAGTTAACTGATGAGCTGGAAAAGCTTAACCAGCAGCGTGGCACCACGTTCAGAATACTCTGCAGATCGTAAGGGTCCCCTCCAAAGTTTGCAGCACCCCACAGTCTTCATGTACATAGAAAATAAAGCTGCATTCGTCTAGTTAAAAATAAGGACGGCAAAGTACAAAGCGCTGCTCCAACAGCCTAGAGGGAAAAAACCCTAAAACTTGCTTCGCAGTTTATCTTCAAGCAACAGCACTTGCAGTCGAGGCCCCTCGTTTGTGAAACAACGTTGGCACAGAGGCACTGAAGCCGTGCTCCAGAGTAAAAAAAAATCAGCAAACACTTCAACTGTTTATTCTACAGGTCGCTCCTCATCCCATGTCCGTACCAAGGGATGGTAGATGAAATATTTTTGGCCCAAAGCACACTCATCCACCATGACAGGTCTCTTCTTTCCCGTACCTCCCGTGACAACCCCAGGGGCTTTGCCGCACTAACGAGCACACGGACTCCCAGCGCGCTCAGGATTAATTGGGCACTGTTGAGACTTAAAATTGCGTTACCTAAACACCTGGGTTACAAACCTGGTATCTAAGGTCCCTGTAAGTCATTCAAGGTAAGTTACATAAACACCTCTCCACCACAGATCTCCTCTCTAAAAAGCACACCTTGCTCTATGGTCTCGGGAGCTCCAGCTCACCCAGCTGATGCCATTCCCCACCTGCATCCAACGTGTTACCAGCTTTACACAGCCAACTTTTCCAACTGCCATGACACTCTCAGAGGTGACGGTGTGTCTGGAGGCCACCAAGAGATTCTAAGGAGTTGAGCCCGCTTGCACAGAGCCAAAACCGGACTCCACAGGAGGAAAGGAGACAGCATCCGTACGGGATGGGCATGATTTAACCACTGACACATATCAGTGGTGCAATCCCTACGCCAGAAAGTAACTGCAAATCTGGCTGACAGACAAAACCAAGTCTCCTGCGGCGCTTCTGGTTTTACCAGCGGATTCACAAATATGCAATTCATGAGGGTGGGCGAACACGTTCTCAGCGTTACTGACCACCAGCAGCAACCCAGCAGCCGATGAAGAAGGGAATTCAGGTGACACAGAAAGCCACAAATCCCAGTGCCAGCCAAAGGGAACAGCAGACCCACCAAGCAAAACCCACCCCGGCAAGCGCACAGCCAGCGCGGCGAAGGCAAAGCGCGCGATGGCAGAGCCCAGCACGTCTCCCCTCTGGGCACGGCAGAGTGGTGAAGGAAGGTGGCCTGTCCCCTGGCCTTCTCCTGGAGCCAGGCTCCAGTTAAACTCAGCATCCAGGCTCTCCGCTTCATCCGTCGGATGAGAGGAAAGCCGGTGGTGGTGGAGGATAGGAGGCGGCAGGGTCGGCAGTGCAAGCGACAGGATAACCGCAGCTCCATCTCCTTTGTCTCTCTGCATTTTTTAATAAACCGGGTTCTTAATAAAGTGAAGAGCAAAGAAGGAGACAGCAGGTGGCAGGAGTTAGCTGCAGCTCGCTCAGACGAGCCGCTAAGGGGACACTTGCTTTGGACCTGCGGAAAGATGAGACTGTTAACAGGGTAAGGAAGAGAGGAAATACGCAATGGCAAGGCAGGAAAGATCACGCTCAACCGTAAAACGCAAGGAGGTTTCAGGCGTCAGTCTGCAAAACAAAGAAAATTAATAAAATCAACCCCCCACCGTCCAAGTTCTGGAGTTTTACAGTAATGACTGCAATTTCTCTACATTAAAAACGACTGCAGTCCTCTGTCACAGGAAGGAAGTCCAAGCAAGCCTCTGCAGGCAGAGGGATCCCTGCTGCAGGACTCCCCATCACCCTCCATCCGTCTTTGCCCCCACCCAGCGATGGGGCCAGCTCCCTCCCGCGCGTGCGAGGACCCGTTCCCATCAAACCGGTCCTAATTCACTCCTAACCCAGCCCTGCTCCTTCCCACAGCACCGCACCACCCTCACATGAAAACACGGCGGCTGCCAAGGTGTCCCGACAGATGCCGCTGCCTCCAACTCATCCAGCAACTCAGCTTTTGAGCTCTTTGATCTACCTCTGCAAGGGGGGAGTTGGCACAGAACTTTTTGGTGGAGTACCATTAAGGGAAAGACAGCATTGGGAACGCGTCGTCCCTGGATTAGCATTGCCCGC
The DNA here is from genome assembly GCA_013398295.1 of Chionis minor. NCBI lineage: Eukaryota > Metazoa > Chordata > Aves > Charadriiformes > Chionidae > Chionis > Chionis minor. The sequence continues at coordinate 107,919 of VZSF01004275.1, read as the reverse complement.
CAGCAGCCTTGGAATGTGGTAAGATTTGGCATAAAAAACTGAAAAATAGGACTGCGCCACGATTTTCGTGTAATTCGGAGTCATTTGAATAGTCATCGCAAGTCAAATGGTTACCGTGAGAGCTATGCAGCCCCACAGCTTGTTTCTAGATCTGTAATATAAAACACAACGATAGACACATTTAAGTCTATGAAACCAGGCAGGCTCGTGTAATTTTTGTTTCTGTTATGAATTTACACTTTTCCTGAGGATGACAGCACTGACTCTCCAAGAGGGCTCACCATCTGCTTCGCCTTTCCAGACGCATTCCCGAGGGCATTACTCCTGATCCTCTAACTACGGTACCACCTTTACGATGGCATCAAATTATGTTTCCAAAACAGAGTATTTCAGAAGTTGGGGCAGACTCTGCTAATTATAAAGATCCTCTCACAATCATTAGAGCCCCGCTTCTCACCAAGACGTTCAGCTGGGTTTTTAACACCATTAGCAATGAAAAATGCTGTTTCTTACATCTTCAGAGCTGCACAGCCCTGGCTGCCTCTCCCTGCTCTCTGGTTTTGTGCACCTGTTTCCCATTATGAGAACAGCTTGCTGCTTTTTCCGAGATAATCTTTTACCCGGAAATGTCTGTGCTTGAAACCACCAGCACTTAACAGGGTCAGAGGCACAGTGGGCACGCCGGAGCCGAGCACGCTGACAGCCGACGCGGGTGCTGCAGCTCCGGCACGAGGCTCCATGAGGCTGACCACTCTCAGCACCGCAGGTATTAGTGCTTTTTTCCCCCTCTCCTGGCTTTCTTCGCAGCTTGAGTACTGTCTTCAGTTTTGGGCACCGCAGTGTAGGAGAGACATTGAGGTGCTGGAGCGTGTCCAGAGAAGGGCAACGGAGCTGGGGAGGGGTCTGGAGAACAAGGCTGATGAGGAGCGGCTGAGGGAGTTGGGATGGTTCAGCCTGGAGAAGAGAAGGTTGAGGGGAGACCTTCTCACTCTCTACAACTCCCTGAAAGGAGGTTGTAGCCAGGTGGGGTCAGTCTCTTCTCCCAGGGAACAAGCCACAGGACAAGAGGAAATGGCCTCAAGTTGTGCCAGGGGAGGTTTAGGTTGGATATGAGGAAAAACTTCTTTCCCGAAAGGGTTCTCAGGCATTGGAACAGGCTGCCCAGGGAGGTGGTGGAATCGCCGTCCCTGGAGGTATTTAAAAGCCGGGCAGACGTGGTGCTGAGGGACATGGGTTAGGGGGGGTTTTGGCAGTGTAGGTTTATGGTTGGACTCGATGATCTTGAAGGTCTTTTCCAACCCGAGTGATTCTGTGATTCTCCCCCCGAGGGGAACATCTCCTCGCTCTCAGGGGCCTCTAAAAAGTGTGCCAATCCCTCTGTCAGGTTTGTCCCTCGTGTGGCTCCCAACTTTATCATTTCTGGCGCCTAAACACCCGTCCCTCCTGGAATACAGCCCCCGTGTACCACAGCTGCCCCGCACAGAAAACCCAGCAGCACTTACTGAAGGCTTTGTCACGTAAACTGTCACCTGCTGCTAAACATTTTATTAAGCCACTGCGTGTATCAGAAAGCAAAAATATATGTTTATTTCATAGAATCACAGAATGGTTTAGGTTGGAAGGGACCTTGCAGATCACCGAGTTCCAACCCCCCCGGCCATGGGCAGGGACACCTCCCACTAGACCAGGTTGCCCAAGGCCACATCCAGCCTGGCCTTGAACACCTCCAGGAATGGGGCCTCAACAACCTCTCTGGGCAACCTGTCCCAGTGCCTCACCACCCTCAAAGTCAAAAATTTCTCCCTCGTGTTTAATCTAAACCTGCCCTCTTCCAGTTTAAAGCCATTCCCCCTCGTCCTATCACTTCATGCCCTAGGAAAAAGTCCTTCCCCTGCTCTCCTGTAACCCCCTTAGGGTACTGGAAGGCGGCAATAAGATCTCCCCGGAGCCTTCTCTTCTCCAGGTTGAACAGCCCCAACTCTTTCAGCCTCTCCTCATAGGTGAGGTCCTCTAGCCCTCGGACCATCCCCGTGGCTCTCCTCTGGCCACGTTCCAGCAGGTCCATGTCCTTCTTACGCTGGGGACCCCAGAGCTGGATGCAGTGCTCCAGGTGGGGTCTCACGGGAGTGGAGTAGAGGGGCAGAATCCCCTCCCTCGACCTGCTGGCTTTGTTTTTGTTTGACTTTGTTATCTCTGACTATAGAAGTTAATTCTTCCTAGCAGCTCTCTTGTTCGACAGGTACAACGGAGGCAGAATAATCATGGCCGCTGCCGCGGAGGATGGGCCTCACAGAGGCCTTGGCATCGCAGTTTGCCTGATTCCAACACCCGGAGTCCAAGGCAGACCCGGGAGCTGGTGGTGCTCCCTCTGCAGCCCGGGCCCATCTTCAGGGCAGCACAAAGATTAAAAAACCCAAACACAGGCAGCCAGAGCCCTTCCAGCAGCGCCGCAGTGTGACTCGTCGGTGGTACCCTAGCGAGGCTCATGGTTTGTGCCGCAGCAAGCACCAGTGCAGCTACAGCCCCGCACGAGCGATGTTGGGTTTTACGGGATGTTACGAAGTGCTCATTTCGGTTTTTAAAGCCCTATTCACTAGGAAGAAGTTGTTGTACTACTTGCTTGCTCAGTGCCTGCGGCAACTACTGCCTGAAACTCTCCGCGTTTTGCACGTCAGGTCCTTGAGCCGTGACTTCTCTCCGTGGCCATTCACTCCCCGGCACCGGTGAAAGCACCAGGCTGCGGAGCTGCCGTGTGCGCCCAAGGACAGCGTGCGGCACCACGCTGTGCCGGCCGCAGCCTGGCACCGTGCTGGAGCAGACCCCAGGACACGGTCGGGAAAAGCACAGGAGGGAGGTAAAAATGAGTTTGGATTTTCTTTGAGCACGGAACGTTCCAAAAAGTCTAATCCTTTTCATGTTTACTACAGATAAGTAGCTTGACGCTATCCTGTAACAAGCTAACATCACGCGGTTGTTTAAGTCCCCCAAAGAAGAAATCCTGAATTCTATAAACCAAAATGTACATCCTGGGCTACTTTATCGTCTTACTATGGTTCACTGCCATTAATCTCTGGAAAATGCAAGGCATAGTCAAACACAGCAGACACCCTCCCTATTTTCACTGCCAGAGCTTGTAAATGCAGAGGGGCGTGAGCGCGATCACTCGTAGCACGGGCAGCAATCCTGAGGGCTTTCTTCTAGCTGGCACCCGACAGAGTAGCTGCTTTTCTCCCCTACCGCTGCTGCCCACGCCGCGGCACTAGCGAGGTATCGCCCTCCCCGCGCAGCCCTTACACAGCCCCGCACCCTCCACCCTCTCACAGCGCACCGGGACCAGATCCGCTCCGGCACACGGGCTGGGCTTTCGCTGCGCCCAAGGACCCGGCTGCATCTCCTCAGAGGGACAACAGCCACCTTCTCCCTGCGGGAAAGGTGCCGGACAGGCAGTCGCACTCCCCTTGGCCGGCGGTACAGGTGGCACGGGGACGGCGCGGTGCTGCTCGGCGGCACTCCCTGGATTTTGGCATTACCTGCGCTGCAAAATTCTGCTGTTCTGCAGCGCAGATGTTTACGTTAACATTACGGGACAGTATTTATCCCAGCCTGGCCCGGCTGTTGTGCTCTGTTCAGTATCAGTTCAGCTTTTACAGCTGCATCTAAGCACCGTAACGTTTTACAGGCTCTCTCTCCCCACACACAAGGCACGGATGTTGCCTCCCGTGGAGGAGGCTGCCCGCGGTGGCCTGGCTTGCGTGACGGGGACCCTGGTGTGGGGCTGCAGCTGAGCCCGGTGCCTTCTGGTGGGGCTCCGGGACACCTGGCAGCGTCTCTACTGATGGACAAGCCCTGCTCCCTCCCCAGGGCCAACTCAGGGTGCGTGATTCCACCCAGCAAGCGTGTACGCAGGGTCCAGCCTCACATTTTCCCCACCCACGTTTTACTGGTAATAAAGGGGGAATTACAGTCATATATTGCATTTTTATCAACGCATCTTAAAGTATCTCATATACCTATCAAGCGTGATCCACACTTAACACTCTTCCCAAAGCATACAGCGCGCTAATGGCAAACACAAACCAGCAGCACAAGCCTCAAGAGTCCCGTACAGCAAATGACCTCTGCCTCCAGTACGTAGGGAAAGTGTTCCCGTATCCGTACGGAACCGGAGCATCAGGAGGTTGCCGGCCAAAGTCATGGTTTGTTTCATCCTGACCTTAAAAAGAGGATGGCCTGGCACGGCTCCGAGAGGCACTTCTGCCTTTTCAAACAGGCCAGCAAGCTCCGAGCGAGCCGCTTCGCTCTGCCCCAGCTCCAGCGGCTGCGACAGGCTGCACGGAGGCACCGGCTACAAATCAAACAGCCGCTCTGATCCGCTGTCAAACAGACTGGAGACGGGAACAAAACGACAATAATTTTAAACAAGCTGCAGAGAGCGCAGACTTTTCCATTTTACCTGGCTAATCTGAACCAGGAGGACAGACAGCCTTTGAGGCAGAAGATTTACAGTTTTTCTGCGCTGTTGTTTTAAACTACCCTCAGCCCAGCTACAACACCCGACGTCCAACAGTGGATGTGGGGAAAGCTGCTGCACTGAGGAATGCACCAAGCCCTTGATTCATAAAGTAATTTTTTACCTGGGTTTTGGATTTATCTCCTTAATTGGTATCCATGTCCCCTGCCAGCAAAAGGGCAATAAAATGTCTTAAGATGGTATTCAGATTGTTAAATCCCTTGGGAGACTTCGCCCTCCCAAAAACAATTAATCTGGTGGGGTACATTTCAGTGACATTTTTACTCGCTTCACATCTTTCGAATGTCCGCAGTCTTCATCTTTTGTATCAATAGGAAAAGCCACGGTACATAGCAAATGGCAAAGTATACTGATGTGATTTCAAGGGCAACCTCTTATAGCTTTTATTGATCACCTCAGGCCCAGCAGCAGCTTAATGCGAAAGTAGCCTCATCCAAATCATGAGCATCTGCCAACTGGTACTATTTGAGGAGAAAATATTAAGGCTGGAAAAATCTGGCCCTTTGGCAGAAAGCTGCATGTTTACTTGCTCTGAAGTGGTTTGGCACGTGCACCAAAGGGACGGTCGGAAACGGCACCCTCTTCCAGGGTACCGCAATAACCAACGACACCAGTACCCTTTGGTTAATACAACCGCAACTGAATATTTGCTGTAACGAAGGCTCTGGCAATCACGGTATTTCCCTCATCGCTGCAGCTAAGCAAAGGCAGAGGAGCGGCCCGGAGGTTTGTTTATAAGTTGCAGCTCCTCACTCGCTCTGGTCAATCACAGCTGCGGCCATCACCGCGCTTCCCACTGCTCATTTGTTTTATTCCCATTAACATAGCAGGATTGTGACAGTGAAGACAGAGGGGCTCAGCTCGTTCATCCTCCTGAAACGCCCACTGAGGGATGATGCCCTGGTTCCGGCCGCGTACCAGGGGCAAAGGCCAGCGGAGGAGACGAGATCTTTAAGCTAAAGGACAGTGCTGGCACAGGAACAAGTAAGTGTAAATAAAATGGACAGGAATTAATCGAGGCTGGAAATCAGAGGAAAAATTTTTTGCCTCGAGAGCAGGCAGATCACTGAACAGCTTTCCTGTGGGAGTGATGGGGGTAAACACCAACTTGATGTTATTACTGGTGGGACTCACAGCATAATTGACTACAACATTGCGGGACGGAGCCCGGCGGCGTAGGAGGCTCATCCCTCCGCAGGCACCCGGGCTTTGCCCCCGACGGACGCGGGAGGGAAGCCATTCCTGCGGTGCTCAGGTTTCCCCTACACTGTCTGTGCGTTACCAGGGATGAGCCGCATCCCACTGAACATCCAGCCACTCTCCAGAGGCACACTCATTTGGGGCACGTCGCCGGGAGAGACTGGGCAGAAACGAGCTGCTGGGTTTGGGGGCTCCTCGCCCCACTCCTGCCTCCCCAGCGCTGCCCGGGGAAGGCAGAAAGCCGCCTACCAAACCCCTTCTCTCCTGCTTCGGCTTTCCAAAGCCCGGCCAGCAGAGCAGGCAGGTGGTGCAGGAAGACACCAGCAAGACACAAGGCAAGGGACCAGTGTCAAAAGCACATTGGACCATCCCAAACGAGACCCCTCCGGTGTCGCCCCTGCCAGCGACACCGTTACCCTCGCTCTAGGGTTCCTCCCCCAGCTCTCCCCACACCTCAGCACGGGTGCAGGCAGAGGCAGTAAATACAAAGCAGGCCATCTGCTGGCATGCACAACGCAGGATTTCCATACATTTGCATTTTTACAAACAATAGTGAGCTGGAAGGGACATCCGAGAGCCACCTCGCACTGACACGCTCTGCCTGCCCACGCTCCCTCCCCTCCTCCTCAGGCTGTTTGAAAACAGAAAGGGGGGCAAAAAAAAAAAAAGGGGGGGGTGGAATTTAAAAGACAGATTTTTGTTTTCTGCTATTAAATCCCATGCTCTGAAATGAGTTTTAATAATTCTGGACAGCAAACTGGATTTTGCAGGAGGAGAACCTTCTACAACGTGGAGAGAAGACAGACGTGATGGGCAGCAAGATCAAAGCCAGATAGGGCGGGCAGCAAGAACGAAACCTTCTAGGGGAACAACCGTGGGCCAAAAAAGCCAGGCAGAGCAAAAGTTTTGCAGCACATTTCACGTAGTTTATGCCAAACCGTGAACTCACAGAGTGAAAACAAGGCCCCAGGTTTTCCAGATGTCGGTCCTTGCAGGCCAACAGCTATTGATGGCAAAACCCCTTAGGAAGGAGGCAAATGTTATTACATATGATATCCACCATCTGGGCTTTTTTATCCCTGTAACCTTCCCAGCATCCTTACAGCGTGCTTCTCCATCCAAAACAAGTCTTCTAAACCACAGGGTGTCCCTGCAAAGGTCAGCCCCTCTGCGGGTACCTTTGCTGCCCGGATGGACGCAGTTCTCGTCCCAGTTCTCCTGCCCTCACCAGGATGGCGCAGGAATCCCTGCTCCTGTTCCTGGCTCCCATCGCACGGCCGAAACTCCCGGCTCGCCGCTTCCTCCACATGCAGTTTCACAACCCTCTTGTGACTCCGCTGCGGCATGTTTGTGCTTGCAAGAGTCTGCGTCTTCTTATTGCCAAATGATCTCCTCGCTCAAGTCCTACCTCAGATCATCGTCTTGCCGTGAAGCCCTTCAGAACGGCTCCGGCAGCCTCCTACACTGCCTCCTCACGCACGGCATCTCAACCAGCTCCTCTGCGCTGCGCTTCGAAAAAACCTCTCGGGAAGGAATTCTGGCTCTGATGTGAAAGCAGATAGTGCACTGTTGGCACCCAAAATATCATTTAATAACACTGTTATTTTCTCTAGACCTGCAAATCTTCCCAAGACCTGCTTCAGGGCTCATTTTGATCTTCCTTAATTAGCGATCCCTTAGAAGCTCTGTTTCATGTTGAAAATCACTTGCTGGAATCGCTGTGTTGGAGGCACTCACTACAAACCATAAAGCTGCACTGTTCAAAAGAACTAGAGATGTGGGAGCACAGAGCAAAATGCATTTGCAGCCCCAAACTATGAATATATTAAATGCAGCCGTAAGTCATCAAGTCCAGCAATAGCAAACAATGCAGCAATACGGCCACAAACACTGGCAGATTAGGAAGAAATATTAGCAGACTACTCCCTACAATTGATTACCGCTTAATAATGCACAAGGTGAAGTTTTCAGTGTGAATTAAGCATAAACGTGTAGGCATGGCACAAAATCATTATATCTGATTGCAGTTTAAGACTCACGTCATCATAGTAAAAGCTTCATTCTTGAGCTAATAGGGTTTAGACGTCCCGAGTATTTTATTGTATTGATAGAAGTTTGTACTGGGCTAATGAAGGAGGAGTGGGGCAGAAGTAATCAACGTCCAAAATGAGCCCATTAACAAAAAATAATTGAGAAAATGTGCAAGAACCCTCAGTGCTGCAAAACCTGAAGATGGTACGAGCAGATGCATTATTCCACAGGGGAGAAAGAAATGTTTGATTTCATGGATGAAACCCATGAGAGAGAATACCTGAAACCCCTGAGGAGCTGCTGAAAGCCCCGGGGGACACTGGTGGGCAGCAGCAGCGGATCCGGCACCGCGCGTGCCCCAGCGACGCCGGGACACTGAGCAAACACCCCGGCACATGTCGCCACCACCTCCTGCGAGGGCTGAGCCCCACAGTTCGTGCTTGATACCAGTTTTCGGATCAATAACTCCGTCAGCTGCAGATGCCAGCGTTCCTCTTGCAGCTCAGCACCGAACAGGGGTGTTTAACCCTTCCTCTGCCTGCAGAAAAGCGGCATGTGCTAGATCGCTGCTAGCCATATCATTTAAATTGGAAAGATGGATTCAAATCAGCCCATTCAAGCTCAGATTAAATCCCAGCAGGAGACTGGAAGGAGATTTAGCACCGGCCCACACTCTCCCACCCCAGCTCAGGCATCTGCCTTCTCCGGCTCAAGCCAAGATGCAGTTTCTGAAACTTTTCCCCTCTCTCTCTCTGCTTTTGCTGAACTCCAGCAGAAACCCGGCTCCCTTCCTTCCCTTCGTGTCAGAGATCGGGCCAGCTCAGAGTTTTCAGGTTAGGAAACCTTTCTGCAAATGTGTTGATGTACTTGGAACTGGACGATGGCCAAGAAACCAATCAGTCCCGGGGCGAGCAGGACTGCGTGCTATCCGTCTGCCAGCCGCTAGGAGCATCTGGAAAAGATCAAGATTACAGAGCCAGGGTGGGAGACAAACAACAGGCATTCCCTTTATATCGCTCAGCCAGAATAAAATGTGACAGGCTATATTAATAACCTGGCGTCACCCAGCAAAACATCTGACCAAGGGGAACATAAAACGCCACGCAGATATGGAGGGCCCCATGGCAAGTCATGTGAAGAGCAAACAAGATAGCCGGGTGGCACGAGATGCAACCGGGGAACAAAACCCTAATGTCAAGCCCTTTTGTGCTTAGCAGAGTTGGCCGTAAATGGTTTGGGATTGTCGCTTTCTGCCAAGGTACTGCTTTAATTGGGCAAGGGAGACTGTTCCACGTACTCAATAACAGAGCGGAGAGGGAAATGGCATGTGCCAGGCTGAGAAGCCATGGAGATGTCACCCTGCTTAAGTGTAAAGATTTATCACAGCTTGAAACATATCTTATTCATCATGGCTTTTTACTTTACTATTGTCAGAAATGTTCTCCGTGACTTAATCTAACAACGCAGCCTTTTGTGCGCATGCTGTTAACCAGCCACATGCGGAAACCAAATTCTGTCTAAATTTACACCTGCAGGCCCCCCTAGTCTCAGTAAGAGAAGCCAGAATTAACTCCTGTGCCTTTTCATTTCCTTGGGTGAGGCGGAAGCAAAAAGCCCCTGACCATTGAGACAGCCCCAGAACATAGCCATGGATGTGCCGGTGGATGTCATCCCTGCCCTGGCTCTCCTGCACACTGGCCTGGTGGCAGCGGGCAACCAGCTCTGACCTGCGCGGCCAGGGCAGCTCTTGCCAGTGCTGACGGAGCAAAGTCCTCTCTGGGAGCAGGGGCTGAAACCTTCTGGTGCCTCCAAGACATCAAAAGTTGGTCTAACTCCTACATTAGAGTGGTGACCATATGGCTTCTCCAGCAAATTGCGATGTAGAAAATGTGAACGAGCACAAGTAAGCTGCTATTGACTTGAATTTAATAGATCAGTTAATAAACCCCGGTACTTCATCACAGAAGTAACAGCCAAGCACTGCTCCTCCCCAGACTCTTGCAGCAGCTCCATAATCATCTGAATAGCGTCTCTCGTACTTGAACCTCTTTTCAGCATAAAGGCGGTTCAATAGCAGCATTCACGCCTGGAGTAGCTGGACTGGCTGCGCTCCGTCTTCACAAGAGTATGAAATTCTTGCCGCAGTTGAAGAAAGAAAAATCACTTAGCACAAATAAGGTCTTTTTTTTAAAAACCACTGATTAAATAGATATTCACAAGATAGAGCACAATGGCTTTGATGGAGCCATTGCAACCTATTACATAAATCCTCATTCATGCCCATGAGAGCTTTTCCTTTTTAATAACAGAAGAGAAAATGCAGCCACATAAAAGATATTAAATTGCATAAAAAAAACCACGCGACTGGTAAGTCCATGACTTAAACTCAGAGAAGCAAAGAGACGGGGAGTTTGGGCTGGAAGTCTCAGCAGCAGCTCGGTCCCCAGCTGCAAGCTTGCAGGAGCTGTGCTGGGACCTTGGCTCAGCCGCACCGGAGCTCCCTTGGACTCAGCGCCGCAGCACCAGAGCTGCAGAACTGCACCTTTTCTGCAGCAGAGGGTCTAATTGCAGGGTTTATTTACGGATGCACAGGAGCACTGACAAGGGAAGCAAAGCATTATGTGAGGGGCTGGTTGATGCTTGCTTAGAAACTCCATCCCTTATTCATAGAATCACAGAATCACTTGGGTTGAAGAGACCTTCAAGATCAAGTCCAACCAGAAACCTACACTGCCAAAACCCCCCCTAACCCATGTCCCTCAGCACCACGTCTGCCCGGCTTTTAAATACCTCCAGGGACGGCGATTCCACCACCTCCCTGGGCAGCCTGTTCCAGTGCTTGAGAACCCTTTCAGGAAAGAAGTTTTTCCTAATATCCAACCTAAACCTCCCCTGGCACAACTTGAGGCCATTTCCTCTTGTCCTGTGGCTTGTTCCTTGGGAGAAGAGATTGACCCCACCTGGCTA
>VZSF01004275.1:38991-92730 GCA_013398295.1 Chionis minor | reverse complement strand
CCCCCCACCTCTTTTCAGCTCTAGGCAGAGACAAAAAAATTTATTTCAATGCGATGACAACTTTCCACGGACAAACTTGTCACCTACCTACAATTAAACAAGTGTACCTCAACATTCCAGCTGGGCAGAAACAGTGGTGGGAACACCATGAACCGCGCAGGGATCAGATCTCAACTGCGACGCTGTACCCTGCGCATCAGCGTGTGACGACATCAAGACAGTTTCCCCCGTGTTCAAGAGCCACAAGTGAAGCACAAGGATGCAGGCTGAGAAAAACGGCCCAGAATCAAAACATTACCCAAACAAATCCTGATGTCTCGGTTTCCTTTCACCCAAAGTCATTGCTAACAGGCTCTGGCTGACGTGACCAGAAACAAGCCAAGGGCCCTGTAGAAAGAGGTCCAGGTCCAAAAGATGGCATGTGGCTCCTCTTGTCCAGAAAGCTAAGAAGGATAGCCGTTCTCTTGATGTTTGTCAGCAATTCCAGATATGTTCCCAAAGAGTGTCACCAGGGAAGGATTTCAGGCTCCTTGGGGCGGAGAGCATTGTGAAGTGTATCTGGAGCTTCCTCCAGTGGCACCAGGAGAGCTCACCAGTCCCCCCCCAAGCTGAAGCCACCAGGATGAGGCGGCCCATGCAAAGATGAGTACAGCAGACCCAAAGCTACTGGAGAACGATTAGTCTGAAAAGCTACCTGAAATTTTAGCTCTGAATATATTTTTCCTGAAGATTTCCTCTGCTGGTGTAAATGATGACATGTCACCATGAGGGTGGGGAGCCCCTGGCCGGGGTTGCCCAGAGCAGCTGTGGCTGCCCCATCCCTGGAGGTTCAAGGCCAGGTTGGACGGGGCTTGGAGCACCCTCGTCTGGTGGGAGGTGTCCCTGCCCAGGGCAGGGGGTGGCACTGGGTGATCTTTAAGGTCCCTCCCAACCCAAACCATTTGGTGATTTGATGTGAGACACTGCTGAATCACATCTTAGCAGGGGTAAGGGTGAGCCCTGTCTGTCCAGCCCTGCAGGCAGGAGATGAAGGAGCCATTTGAAGGGCTAAGCCAGGACATCCTGCACTTACGATATGGGAACATCTAGGATCAGCAATGCTTTGATGGACTGGGACCTTAAGGAGGTGACCTTCTAGAATAGGTACGGGGCTCCCCCATGATTTCTGGCGATGCAGAACCCGTAAACAAATACTGTGTATATCTAAAAAGGAACTGTAGAAGCAGGGTGCAGCTCGGTGTGGAACAGCAAGACAAATCAGCATTCGCACGCTGCTGGAAAGGGGTCCACCAGGCTGGGAACGCTGCCAAGAGCTCCAGTCCAGCCCAAGGGCCGCGTCCGGGGCCAGCAGCATCCCCGGGCTCTCCCTGCCAGGCTCCCACGACACCCAGGTCGTGCCAGGGGCCTCTGAGAGGCTTTAACACCCACTTTCCTTTTTTTTCCAGGAAAAAGATCTTGCCAACAACCTGCCTCTCACTTTTGCACAGTAGCTGTGCTGCTTTTTCTCGGATAAACACGTGCGGAGCAGCACTTGGCAGTGACGGCTGTTTACAAAAACAAGTACCAGCCGGGGGAGGACTTGGGTGGCAGCGCAGGCTCCCAAAAAGCTTATGGATCTCCTCATCCCTCTCCGGGGAGGGCCAGCAGTTCCGAGGCGATGAGGACAACTCCTCCAACAGTTACAGATTCAGCCCTTTTCCCACCCAAGAAACAACAAGCCATGAACTCCTACATGGAATTTCCCCTCCTACAAGTTTCCAAGGCTGGATGATTCTACTCCAGATATTTGTTTATAAACTTACAAACCAGTGAATGATGCACTAAACAGTTTTGCAATGAAAAAACTAAACACAAAAGTGAAGTTTGTACAACAACATCTAGAGAGCTGTATTATTGATAAAGTCAAATAAAATGAAAATAAACAAGGTAAGATTTAATCTCTTAGTTCTCGCATTAAGTCATCCTGAGGACTTAATTTTAAAATACAGAAGTGTTCTGAGAATATTTTGTAATTACAAACCAATAAGAAAAATCATCAAGGAGGAATAATTACATAATTTCTAGATGAACTCACTGCTTCGAAGAGCTCACAGCTTAGAAGAGCAGTAATAAATAGATCCTCATATCATTACTGTTGCTGAGGCTGATGACTCACCACTGTTACTGGGATCATATCCCAGAATAGTCATGCTACTCTGTGTGCTGCATACAAAATTAGCCATGAGGGACTTACTATTAAATGAAACAGATTTGGGGTTTTAGGATTCATGTGGTCATATCATAAAAACAAAAGCTGTTAAATATTTTACTTGAATGCAGTGAATTTTAGATACCCAGCCTGAAGGTATCTGCTCTCCATCAGACGGAATTAGCGGCTGCAGCCAGCGACTGCACGGGTTTTCTGGGAATAATTTCACCTCACACCCTTCTGGGTCTGCCAGCAGAGGATAACCCTCACACAGAGCCCCTAAAACACGCTGTCTCAGGAGAAAAACACACACAGCTTTAGAGAAATGTAAGTGAACAAGTATGGTTACCTGATAGAACATCAAAAAGAAAGAGAGCATCTAATTAAAATGTAGGTGCCTTACCAGCTAAAGCGGAACACTCTATCAGTTCAATAGAGGTCAAGTCAAAACGCAGAACAAGGTAGTATGCACCTCAAGGACCATCCTGCTCCAACCAGCCTCCAAGAAACCTGCTCAAACCACCAGCGGTTTCCTCTAATAAATACCTAATCACACAATATAGCTGGTGTCTGCGCTTACGTGCCTCACCTGGGGCTTGTTTGCCATTTGGGGGGGATACCAGAAGCCTGTGGGGGCTGAGGGATGGAGGGCAGGTGGCCCTGTTAGCCACGCAAGTGGGAGAGGACAAGGTGGGGACTTCTCCCACCCATGTTTCTCACAACCTCATTTCCAGACGTGTTCTCGTCTTTCATCTCCTGGTATTGACAACACCTCCAAGTATGTCTGCATCCTTCACCTTCACAGCATGCTTACTGGAAAGAACGTTAGGAACATCCAAAGTTTACTTTTTGGCTCAATTAAACCCTCTCCTCGGGCATTACAAAATGATCTGGTATGTATTACAAGTGAAAACACTTCATTTTTTTAATCTCCAAGCAACAGCCAGTACTCAGTGTCCAGTAAAACATTATGAATGTGCAACCACCTCAGTGTATTCACTTCTATCTTTTTGACATGAACTGCACATCCAGATTTTGCCAGCCACTAATTCTTCAGGCTTTCCTCTTATGACGTTGGCTATTTTTATTTTATGTTAGTTTCTTAAGAGAGCTCCTATTCTGTCCTCCAAACAAGCGCACAAAATCACAGAATATCTTTACTTGTCTCTGCAGCAATTGCGCCCCAGCAAGTGGAGTGACGCAGCATCCAGACGCCCAACACTTGCTTTTAAGCAGGCTCCCACTTAAATGTTCTCCTGAGCGTGAGGAAATCCCTCCCCGATGGGGCTGTGTCCCAGTGCTCTCCTCTGACTCCCCCGGAGCAAGGAATTTGCCCCGTGGCCACGCTCATCTCACCCACAGCACAAGCTCCTTCCCAAAAAGCTCACGGGTAAAGCAGCTTGCTCGCGCTCCCGGAGCTGGGGTGGAAAACACCAAAACCCATCGAAATGACGCGTATGGGTTTTTTCAAACCAGGCTCAAGGTCCTCTGAGCTCAAGAAGCCGGTTGCGCCGGTGGGTAGATCATGAAGCACCGTGTCCATCCAGCTCCTGCAGCCGCCACATCGTGCTCAATCTGCCTCGTTCTCTGCTTTAAACCCCGAACTCCTCATAACTGCTGTGAGTTCGGTGGAAATACGTCAGCCGCTGCCCTAGATACCGAGTCTGCGACGCCGAACAGTCTTTTCCAGACTGCGCGGTGGCTACCAGCTTATTGCTCCTCTTATTTTCAGCATCTTTCGGTTCATCCTCATTTCCACCCTACCCAGAGGACCGCCAGGCTGCTGTCCATCCATCCCAGCTCCCTCTCCTTCTCTTCGACCCGCATGCGGGAAACCAAGTATTTATTTGTCATTTTTTCAGCCTTTAGACACCGAGTTTTGCTCGTTTCTTGGCAGATATTAGTTCCTCCAGGCTCGGTACTAACAGGCTCCCTGCAGCAGCCTGCCCTTGCAGGATCTCACGGATGCTCCCTGGACCGCCCACTCGCATCCTCAGCGAACTGCCAGTTTCCTGGCCACATGATAGCTCTCCCCGTATGAGAGTCGACCCGAATATTCCAAGTTGTATTTCATGCTCTCCTAAAAGCCAAATATATACTGTCTATCAAATTCAGTTCCTCTCCTAATTCTCTTCCTTCTATAAACAAACCCACCAATCGCATATGCTGCGTTTTGCTCATGCTTGTGCTTTTGACAGTGGGCCAAACCATCGCAATCGAGAGCTGCTGAGCCAGGGTAGGCACTACAATATACGCTCCTTTAAATGTGGCAAATCTGCTTTTAATAGGCTTTTAACGATGACAGATCTTAATCCTGTGGAAGCAATTGCCTGGACGACTACCTGTTCATTTTTACAAACACACACTCTATTTGCTTTTTCAAGTCTTCTGCTTTCTTCGTCCTCCTGTCCCCAAACTGTCGTGCTTAAATCATCAAATAATGCATTTATTCTGTTCGCTTTATGTTATCGACCCATCATGCTTTATCCATGACTTCTAAAAATATTTCATAATGGAACCAGGCCCTTTGGATTAATTCAATTCACCGCCATTTCACTGCACCTATTGCCTTCATAGAACCACAAAACCACCTTCATCTAAAAAAACATATCAACACGCGCAGGCTCGCATGTCCTCCAGCGTTCAGGGACTAGCTCCTAGAGAAATCCTCAGCTTCATCCTTCTTTCACCCCGAATAGCCAAAGTGGGGGCACTGCATGTGGCATTTAACAGAGGGGCCCCCGTTCCCCATTGCAGACGCCGTGCGTGGTCCAGCAGCTGTCTGGAAAGCAAAGGGAATCTTCTGAATACCAAAGTCCACATCTGACACTTGTCTTACAAACACAAGTTTCGTGCTGATCTATAACCCAGACAAACACCTAAACAGAAAAAAAAGGGAAATATGGGAAGTCTTCCATCATAAAAGATGACTCATGAGAGTTTTTATGAAGTTTTAGAATTACGTTAACCACTGTAGAGTCAGCTGGTTTATTTTTTTTGTTGTCACCGCTTACAGGGATTGTCAAATTTTATTTGGCGTTAACGCTCGCTCACAGTAGGTATCAACACCTCGGAGGGAGACACGCAGCAAAATCCACTTAAAAGTTCCCATTGCAAAAAGGTGGGTTCAGTGTGACGCTGTGGCCTCGCCAGCACCAACTTGCTCAGGATCAAATTTGCCTGGAAAGTTCCTGCAAAAACTATTGAGCTGTTTTCAAGAATGAAATTACGGAAAACATGTTCTGCCCGCAATAACAAATGGTCTGTCAGAAGCTGGCTGGAGGTTGCGGGGTTTGATTTTTTTTTTTTTCTTTTTTCTGTTTCAGGCTATTGCTTTAAAGGTTTAATTTTAAACTTGGCAAGAGTGCTCAGCCAGCGTTAGTCAGGGATCAGCCTTTCCCTGAGACAAACACTCACAGTTGACTCACTGATGGTCTTTTGAAAGCAAATCTTAGCACACATGCACTAATTGGGGCCTTTTTAGCGCTGGCCTGTTAAGCATTCCCAAAGGCGACAGGCACCGGAGTCCCGGGGGGGAGCCGGGCAGCTCCTGCCCGCAGCACCCAGCCAGGGAGTCAGATGCTGCCTTGAAAAGCAAACGAGGTGAGAAACTCGCTTAAAAAATCATAGAATCATAGAACCACAGAATCACTTGGGTTGGAAGAGACCTTCAAGATCGAGTCCAACCATAACCTACACTGCCAAAACCCCCCCTAACCCATGTCCCTCAGCACCACGTCTGCCCGGCTTTTAAATACCTCCAGGGACGGCGATTCCACCACCTCCCTGGGCAGCCTCTTCCAATGCCTGAGAACCCTTTCCGTAAAGAAGTTTTTCCTCATACCCAACCTAAACCTCCCCTGGCACAACTGGAGGCCATTTCCTCTTGTCCTGTGGCTTGTTCCTTGGGAGAAGAGACTGACCCCACCTGGCTATACCCTCCTTTCAGGGAGTTGTAGAGAGTGAAATAGGTGGCAACAAAACTAATCACTGTTACAGCACACGTGCACGGTGGGGTCTTGACCTTGACCCGGGCTGCTCTGCGTTCTCGCCGCGGGAATATTGCTGCAGAGATGCCGGGTGCTCGGGCTCCGCTTCCTGTGCCACGGCACCGCACGGCACCCGCACCGGGGAATGCAAAAACGGGTCCTGGTGGTTTTAAGAAGTTCTGGGGATTTTTCCACTCCTGTATCTTCGCAAGCTTAGCAATGCAGATTCTTGTTTCGAAAGCTTTATCAGGATTTCCTTCCTAAACCTCTTTTAGAGTTAATAACTGGGATAAAGACTTACTTTAGCTACAAACTTACTGGCACGTAAGGCAATCTGGGGGCAGTTAGCTGTTACGGGGAACAACACAATGAAAAAATGGGCTCGAAATCTGGATCCTGCAGAAGGAATGAGTGAAATTTTGGGTTCTGACTGACCTGGGGGTTTGTTATATACAAAGAATTCTAGAAGTCGAGTGGATTCTTTTTTAAGCACACCCTCCCACAGCTTGTGATTTACACTTCTGCCACCCGGAGAGTAGCTCTGCGTCACCAGTGAGCCTCTGCCCTACAATTTATCCCCTGAGCTGATGGGAAAAATGAAAAAGCTATTCCAGGGGCCAGACAACATTCCCCTCGAGTTACTTCTGCAGAGAATAAAGCCCGGCGCACCCTGCGGAGCAGCACCCTCACCAACGCAATGCCTGGAGCAGGACGGACGGACGGACAGATGGACGCTGGGCACTGCCCTCTGCTCCCCCGGTCCAAAGCTCAGCCTGAGTTTAACCCCCAGAACTAAACAAAGTATTTTCCCATACGTGGTCCTGTCACCGCGTCCATACTGGTCTGCACTGGGCAACACAGATTTGGAATTAGAGCCATGGTGTTTATTCCTCGTCTCGATGAGATTCCTCAGAAGGATGTTTTGAAGGAAATAAATAAAAGTGTGATTAAAAATCATTCTCCCCACGTTGCCAAACAAAACTTACAATCATTCTGCAATTCCTGCTTCCACTGGTTCTGTCCCGGGAAACTCTGGAAGATGGCAGATTTATGGCAGCGGCCGGCTGCCACGAGAGGAGAGCCATCTCCCACCATGCCTCTGCTCGGCAGCGAGCCGGCCTTCCTTCCTAATTTTGAGGGCAAAATTACAAAATTTCTTATACAAAAGAAAGATCCCGAAGCTCATAACGCAGAACGCAAAAAGACGCCATTCCACCTAATATAACAAGGCCGACAGCATGTTTATTTTTGAAGGGTGTTGTGAAATGGTGTTCTAAACTGTCTGAACTACAGTAAAAAAAGCCGTTCGGTTACCTCCGGAAGAACAGAGAGCGTCCACCCGAGCAGAGGTGCCGGAATTTCTCAGCACGGCAATGTTATAATGAGCCATGCTTCATTTCAGCGGATCTATCTGCCGTAGCGGGAGCACCACAGACCTCCTAAAACTACAGCTGCTTTGCGCAGACACCTGGCAAAATTATTAAAATGCTGCAGGATGGCACTTCTCATAACGAGCGGTTTCGGGCAGAGCAGGCTGCGTGTAGCAGGTAAGCAACAGCAGGTCTTCTCCTGCAGCCCCACCTCCAGCCTCCCCTTTCTCCGCATTTTTATAGTCTTTGTTCAACTTAGCACAGATGATCCCTGATGCTTATTGCAGTCGCAGTTTGATTTATTTAAATGCTAACTAGATAAAGGATGTGAAAATAGAAGAAAACAGGAAAGGTTTTCCGAGAGAAAAACCTCATTTTTATTCTTGGGAATTAGCTGGCGGTGATGCAGCCCTGCAAATCAATATTGTTCCGGCAGGAGAGCTCACACGTCCATAGTCACACGCCCCACGGCCGGGGCTGGCCGGAGGACACGGCAGGCAGGGACTTCTCGGAAACGCGACTCTTTTACCCCAGAGCCCTTGTTTGCATCCTTAGGATCACTTTGTAATGATGCTGCCGCTTCCTTAACAGGACTGCTCTACATTTAGGTACAAAAAGGTAAAACAAAAAAGAAAAAAAAAAATCTTAAAAAGAGAAGGATTCCTGAGGCTCAAAGCAAACCCAGCTGCGCTAGGAGTCAGCCCTTCTGGTTTTTCATTCTTTCATTTCTGGGCAAGTTTACTAGAGAGACCAGGCTGGTTTGAAACCTCCCAGTGACGTCAATGGGCCAGCGAAATCGGAGCTCTGCGAGACGGCGGCGGCGGCGGCGGCGTCGCACCCAGCCCGCTCCGCTCCGCTGCTCCCGGCAGGGCGGCAGCGCGGGCGGCTCCCATCCATCCCGTGCTCCTGGCGCCGCACCGCAGCCGAGCCGCGCCGGCGTTCACTACGGCAAGCGCTCCCCGCCACTCGCAGGAAATTTTCTTCTTGTTCGGTGCAACTAACAATGAAAACGGTGTTAAAAACTGCAGATGGCAAATGTATTAAGGCGCTAAAGCTCTTCACTGAATTCCGCACGTTTAATTTTTTTGGAAGAAAAAATAAAATTCCAAAGTAACAAAATTGCTGCCTGGCTTATAAAGGCATTTAGTAATCGTTTTACAGGATATATTCCCCCTCCCCAAGTACTTATATGGTTCTGTTGCTTTTTTACGTAGCTCTCACTAGGAATTCTAGAAAATAGAATGACTGCAAGCCTTTAATAGTAGTTTCTTTTTTAGCTTTTTTTAAGGAAAGCTTATGAAAACGTGTTAGTACCATGGATCTAACAGTTAACCATGAGAACAAGCTCAATAAGAGCTTGTCACGTCACCCCCCGTGACGTCTGAGCTGATGAATTACTGCTGTACGCTGTGAAGCCCGTGGACTCATTTCACAGCAGCTTCCGTTTACGACGGCATCGTCCCAGTTCATCCCGCCCTTCTCATCCGTGGTATGAAATCTGGCTGCGGGAAGGCAGTATGGCACAGGAGCGCTCTGCGCGGCACCGCCCTGAAGGACCAGACACCGTCTCCGAAGCCGCCACGGAGCACGTGACAGGGAGATGCTGGGAGGAACGGGTAGCAGAGGTGGAAACGTGCTGGTGGCCAGGATGAGCTTTCAGGACACGGCTGCAATAGCCGGGAAGCGGGGGGGGATCATGTAGGAAGAAATAAAATGATCTTAACTCTCTATTGCACTATTAAATATAACCTCTCGAGCTTATACGCACTGGTGATGAGGGAAGGATAAAAATCAGCACCGCAGAATCATACAATCATAGAGTCATAGAATCACTTGGGTTGGAAGAGACCTTCAAGATCATCGAGCCCAACCAGAAACCTACACTGCCAAAACCCCCCCTAACCCATGTCCCTCAGCACCACGTCTGCCCGGCTTTTAAATACCTCCAGGGACGGCGATTCCACCACCTCCCTGGGCAGCCTGTTCCAGTGCTTGAGAACCCTTTCAGGAAAGAAGTTTTTCCTAATATCCAACCTAAACCTCCCCTGGCACAACTTGAGGCTATTTCCCTCTTGTGCTTAGGGGCTGAAGAGCAGGGAAGCTCATCAGCAGACCTTTGCAAGTCAGTGGAGCACCCAACAGTATCCCCCCTCACTAGGATGAAGACCACCGCCTTTCCCTCTAAAAGCAGTCAAGGACAACCTGGCCTCATACTGGAGAATTGGCATGTGGCTTCCTGGCCATCCCTGGGTGCCACCCACACCAACGGGTATTCACTGGAGACCCACCAAAGCCAGGCTGGGGAGCTCGTGCTCCTGAGCTGCCAGGGCAGCTCCTCCATCCAGGCTCATCCCGGTCCGTCGCCGGGACCCGCGCGGGCTCAGCATCACGTAAGGACTGAGACCACCGCGTCTCACACAAGTCAACAAGGGGGAGGAGGAAAAGACTCCAAAAATACCTTTGTGTGCATGGCAGATATAGACATACACAAACTGGGCTAAAAAGTTTCCCATCCAAATAAAGCTACATCGATATTTCAGTGGAATTGAAGGTAATTAATGTAAATATGATAATGTAAATACAACAAGAGCAGCCTCAAGTGCTCTAACTCTTATCTTCTGCCGTGCAAGGCCAGCGTGAACATAGCCAGAAAGGACTTGAAAAGATGCAGCGTGAAGAGAAGGGAAAGGTCACTAAATACCAGGCACCATTCCTCCACCAGCGTCCCTCCGTAACCAGCTTTTCAGACACTGAAAGCAAACGCTGCGTTGCTCAGCCCCAGTTGAATCCCCATTATTTCCTTGTTAAAATTCCCCTTTCAGCCAGGCATTGTCTTCGCTGCAGACACATTTCAACAGCGTATTCTTTATGCTTCCTACAGCCATTTGTGAGCACAAGAGAAATATTTGGCTTTCTCTTTCTAAATTGTGCCTACAGATTTCTGAGTTACGTCTCTCAAACCTACCCTCTGCATATAAATCATTTCTTTGTTGAAGATACCACCTATTTATAGAAGGCTACAGAACTAATACATGAAGACAGCCAAAATGTTTTAAATATGTGTAAAGTTACAGCTAAACCCCACAAAAGCATGAGAACTTGAAAGTAGAGAAGACTTTTATCTACAATACCGGAGAGTTTTAACTCCCAGACAAAAAAACTTGAGTACTTCAAAACCCAATTCAAAAGTCACAATGAGTATATATGGTACCACGCTACGGAAAATCCTTCCAGCCTCAGATCCAACTGCAAACATCTTGTGATGTTTGAATCAAGCGAGTTGAAGGAGGTAACGTCAGGATGGTCGTTTTGATCCTGTGGTGACCACCCCTATGGCAGATACGTTCGTATGTCAGTGCTGAGCCAAAGACGCGCCACGAGCACCGGCCGCTCCGGCTACCGTTACCTGCGGGACGTGGAGCACCTCGCTGTGCTGTCACCCAGAAGCAGAGACGTGGGGTTTTCTGCCACCCCTCCCTTGTCCCGTAGAAGCACGGAATGGGTTGGAAGGGACCTTTGAAGGCCAGCTAGTTCCAACCCCCCACCATGAGCAGGGACATCTTCAACCAGGCCAGGTTGCTCCAAGCCCCGTCCGACCTGGCCTGGAATGTTTCCAGGGATGGGACATCCACCACTTCTCTGGGCAACCTGGGCCGGTGTCTCGCCACCCTCACAGTCAAGAATTTCTTCCTAATATCTCACCTAAATCTCCCCTCCTTCAGTTTAAAGCCATTCCCCCTCGTCCTATCGCGATAGTCCCTGCTACGAAGGCCCTGTCTCACGACAGAGCTTCTGCCCCCCCATCACCACCAGGCAGCTGCCGTTGGGGCTCTGCACCCCTCGCGCAGGGCACGGACCCAAGTTTTAAAACGTCCCTATGAGCAAGCGCTGACCACGACGTCTCCCGTCTCTCCACCAGGCACCCGCAAGACCTGACAGGCTGCTGCACTCCCGCTGCAGAAAACTCTTTTCCATTTCCCCAAAACAAGCTCTTCCAGACCCCCAGCCCAGCCGGAGCATCCCTCAGCACGGCGCAAAGCCGGACCAATGCCCCACAACGTCCACGTGTGGCTGGAGGCCACCAGCTCCTCTCCCGATCCTGGGGGAGAACACGGTGCTCCAAACCAAAGGGCCATCCGGGCTGGCCCCAGGCTGCACCACTTAAACAGCTTCTCTGAAATACATCGTTTGCGTCTGGTTTTAACGACCCCCTTGCCACATGGAGAAGTTGTTTGTTCACTTGCATACCCAGCTGACAGGGAATGGGTACTTGGTTGACTCGTTTATTTTAATTAATACAATTTGGATAGTTCAGGCTTGTGAACAGTTCTGCTTCCACCAATGTCTACAATCCTTCTTTTTCTTGAAGTTTAGTCAAAGAGTTTGCTCATGCATGACGGGACAGAGGAAAGAGAGGTTCAGAAGAAGACCAAACATTTACTAAAGAGGAACAAAATGCCCGAAGACACAGTGCAAAAGGCTAACAGTAATTAACAAACCTCATCCCCAACGCGTGCTCTGAACGAGCGACCGGGAGTGATTAGCAAGACTCAGTCTGAAAGTGTGGCCAGGTCAGCACGGGGCGAAGACCACGCTTCATTTCCACTTGGAACAGGTTAGGTGGGTTTGTACGGGATAATCCTTATCCCTCGTTTGTAAACGGAGCCGCTGGTGGGGCTCTCGGAGCTCTACGGTTTTCAGTTACCTGAAACTTTGCTGATGGACCAGATGGGCTGCGATGGCCCCACTCGCCTCCAGGACCCATCTCTGCCAGCCCTCCCTCTTAGCGCTACGGCGCTGTTGGGCATTTATTCCACTTCTACACTTCCTAGAGATAAAATTACTTATGTCACTCCTGCAGCGACAGAAACGTATTTCTCCTTTCTCCGACTGAAACGCTTATTTCCGTGACACCCTCTGCTCCGCACAGGCGTTGGCGCTGCCCGTACCCAACGCGCGCCATCTCTCCTCTTCCTTCTGTTTGTAATTCTGGCAAATCGATTCACGCTTCCCACCCCTTTCCTCCTGATCCAGTACTCCTCTGTCTCAGCCTACCAGGGTTCCTCCTCATGAGGAACTTCCTAAATCCAACCAACAACTAAACAACCAACAACCAACAACTAAATCCAAGCCAAAACGTCAAGGGGAAGCCATGGTAATCATTTCAAGACAGGTCAAATACGGGCTCTGTGAAGGCGCAGCAACACCTGCCTGTGCGTCAGGCGCAGCCACATGATTCCTCGCTTATCTCCGTCCTTCAGACCTGGCACATCGCTGGACAAAGGCACCTCTCCCTTCCCGAGCTCGCCCGGCCTGACCCGCCGGCGCCGGAGCGCGTCCCCCGCGGCCGGGTGCCTTCGGAGCTTGCCGGAGCGCAAAAGCGATTTTGCAGGGCCAACGTTGTACAGATTTTGACACCCCCCGCGGCCGCTGCTTGCGGAGATCCTGCTGGGATCTTCAACAGGCACGCCGGTAAGTCACGCCTGAGCTCTCCTCTAGCGCCGCAGGCAAACGCGCGCACGGGGAGACGGGCAAGCAGAAGTATTTCACTACAAAGATGACGAACGCTGGTAACGTGCTTGCCTGAAACTAGGAGAGTGTGCGACGCGTTGCACAGCAATTGTCCATGGGACACCTTGATTACATGGTCCTTCTTTCTCTGCAAGACTGACGTCCGCTTGGAGCGACTACAGGAGCCGAGCAGAGCGGGCACGGTAAGGGCAGGAGGACGGAAGAGGTGGTGCAGCGACCAGCACACCCACCCGGGCGGCGCGTGCCGGACCTCTTCGGCTGGGTAGGAACCCTTTGCCCTCCTGAGCGCGCAGCAGACGAGGTGACACGTGCCACCAGGTCTGTCCAGCAGAAGGGCGGAGGGTGTCCGCACAGCCGGCGGCGGGAGCGAGACCGACCTCCCCGTCCATCCCACCCTGCAGCGCGGCGGAGATAGCGCAACCTTTCCCACCTCAGCCATCGCCGGACTCATCAACGCCTCACTGAGCGCAGAAGACACAGCCCTAGTGTTTGTGCAATGTTATGACAGATACCCTTGGGTTTTTTAATTCAGAAAACCTCACACCCACGTGAACCTGTCCTTGGGAAGGGAGGACAGGCAGCTCCTCGCACAGAGAAGTCAAGCACCTGGTGGGACCCTTCTTCCTTCCCCTCCTTGTTTATAGGGCCCCCCTCTTTCTTCCTTTCTTAACATTTCCTTTAACCAGAGGGCTTCTGATAATATAATAATGTGCTCTCCTTTCCTCTAAATATTTACCTTTCTGTTCTCCTGTCCCTGAAACACCACACACGGCTCTTCTCGATGAGCAGGCTGTGCTCTGGAGAAGGAAAGCCAACGGTGTATCTTTACCAGCACCGTCGAAAGACTCAGAGCCTCAATATTTTTATCAATATACTGCGCTACAGGTTCATCTCGGAGCCTAACGCACCGGGAGCCACAGTTAAATGATTATAAGCAGTAAGACGATTACATAGAATAAATTCTGTGTGAGACCGGAATGTATATGCGCATAGGTAAGATTACAGAATGCAGTATTTGAGTATCTAGAATAACAAATTCTCTCTATATTTTACATATTCTTACGACATGCTGTATAGACTATATAGAATATCTGCAACTGTAGGAGCGCATAGATCACCCTACCAGTGGCTTGGAACCTTCACTCCAGCAGCGGACCTTTCCCGACCCGAAGGGAAGTCGTTCCGGAGCAGCCTCTCAAAGAGGAGCTGCGGGAGCCGCTGCGGGACGCGCTCGGGACGTTCCCTCTCCTCTCCCTCTGCCCTGACCCCACCAGATCACGGCAGCGGCAGCTCCATCTGCTAATTAAAATCTACCAGGAGTTGACACCAGGCTGGGGAAGGTACAGAGGTAACCCCGCCAAATCACCCGAGTGAAAAGACGTTTTAGTGACTCATTACTTTTCAAAATGAAAACGTACATTCATACGCACCTGACAACAAAAAATAATTAAGCACAATATAAAATCTTCCATCCTTTCACACACCTCCCCCCCGCCAATTACCAGGCATCGTGAGGGTGCGTGGTGAGATCAAAACCTGATCAAGAAAGAGAGAGGAAAAGAAAACATTCAGCCAGCACCGTGACAATCTTACAGCTCGAGGAACACGTCTAACCTTATCAGCGCTTCTGTTCAGCAGCTGCTTTTTGCAAGTGTAAAATCGCACATTTTTGGGCTCTCTTGCCCACCAGAACTGCTCTGATGCGGACAAAACCAAGTAATACTTACCAAATCCACGAATGACGGCGATTACGTATAAAATTAATATTTAACATCTTCCAAGATGATACTTCTCTTCTACTCGTCTGAAAATACTCAGTACGTTTTCCGTTTATTCCAAACTTCTGTCTTTCTGAAGTTGTATCGGTGGCACGTAGATGTTTCCAGGAGTTTTTATTCTTTGTGATTATGTGTCAACTCCCATTGCAGGGTCGATGTCACTTTATACACGAATGCAAATGACTTGGCAATCAAAATGTGAGGGTGCCTGTGGAACAGCCTCTACGGACTCCCATATTTCTTCATTTATATCAGAAGAAAAAAAATAAAATATCTATTTCTGGCAAAGCCCTGACTGCAGTTTCCTGCTCTCATTTGTATAATCCCTTCCAGTGAGCCTGAGACGGGGAGGGGGGGAAGAAAAGCAAACCTTTTCCGAACTGGAGAAACATCCCCATTTTCCTGTTTATCCTTTCCAGGTCATATCCCTCGTTCATTCACCACCTTCACAGATGAATCAAAGTTTTCTGACGCTGCAGAAACCCCGCTCCCAGCTCCCTCCTGTGTGACCCGCTCCGCACCGTGGATGCGAGGGATGCGGTTCCCGGGGCGACACGGGTTCAGGCGGCTCCGGGGGGACCCAGATCCCTGTCCAGGCGAGGGGCTACGGAGCAGCAGGGAGCGCGTCTCTACGGCCAAAGGCCTGGCTTATCCATCCCACCAGACTAGGAGAAAGAGCAGAGCTTTCGGAGGGCTGCAAGCTCCCTGCGAGGGGTCATTCTGCACAGAGGTGCTCTGCGTTACTGCTGCCGCTCAGGGACGGGTCGGTGTCTCTGGACGGGATCCCTAGCTGCCTCTCCAGCCCTCCCTCCGCCTGGCCGGAGAGAGAGGTGCTCTGCCTGCAGGAAAATCCTCCGAGCAGGTACGGCCGCAGCTGCGACTTCACCCAGAGCCTTAGAGGGAGAGCAGATTTGCGCGTCTCTGCATAAAATGGAATTTTACAAGATTTACATCTAAATCCCGCCGCTAAACATCAAACCCAGCGCAGCTCCCTGGTGCATCGAGACATCAGGGGGTGGCTGCTGCGAAGACAGCCGCCACCGAGCCGTGCAGGGAGCAGCTCCCAAAATAAGGGCTTTCGGCAGCCGCGCAGCCCGGGGCTCGGCTGGCAGCCCCCCGCCACGCAGCGGGGCTGCCGCAGGCTGCACCGCCGCCGGGGCTGGGGACGCAGCGCCGGGGAGGGGACGTAGGGACAAAGGGAGGGCTGCTTAAATACAGCAGAATTCCAAGCGCTTCCCAGCAGCAACGGGCGCGATGGTTTGGGAATGCTGAAAGGGGACCTGCCCACGCGTCCCTGCCCGGCAGCACCTCCATCCGCCCCAACGCAGGGGCAAGGACAGGGGTTGTGCTAATGAGGCTGCGCTTCCTTCCGCTGGGGAAACACAAAGTTCAATGTCAAGAAATGAGCACTAGGTACCAGCAAATTTTCCGTTTGCTGGATTTTTTTTTTCCTCCCGGTGAAGTCTGGAGACATTTCACCTTGACAACCAAAAGGAAGGGATTTTATCATCAGCTGAAATCAAACGCGAAGGCAAACATGTATAAATGGGTTTTCTATAGGTGATGTATGTGGGCTACACGTTTCATCAGTCGGAAGTGATGCGTAATGCTCCCTGCCCACAGAGACGGGGGCACCAAAGCAGCACGGGGGGGGACAGGGTGGGGGCCCACAGCCTGGGGCGCTGGTGGCACACCACGGCTCCAGCAGTCTGTCCACAACCCGGACCCGAAACCTGCCGGACCACCACCGCCCCCCGCAGATAAGTCTGAGTTGGAAAGGAGAATGAGTAATTGTTTCATTAATTAAGATCTGTCAGGGTGGCGA
Organism: Chionis minor; assembly: GCA_013398295.1. Lineage (NCBI taxonomy): Eukaryota > Metazoa > Chordata > Aves > Charadriiformes > Chionidae > Chionis > Chionis minor. The sequence goes on along the minus strand of VZSF01004275.1, from coordinate 76,048 downwards.
GACACCAGCCCAGGTTGCCCAGAGATGCTGTGGCTGCCCCATCCCTGGAAGTTCAAGGTCACGTTGGATGGGGCTTGGAGCAACCTGGTCTGGTGGGAGGTGTCCCTGCCCAGGGCAGGGGAATGGAATTAGATGATCTTTAAGGTCCCTTCCCACCCAAACCATTTGGTGATTCTATGATCTCAAACCCTATTTCAAAATACAGGGGAAGGGGCAGAGTGGCAATGTCGTTACATGCCAAGTCACAACTCAAGAGTTCGCACCGACATGGTCAAAGCTAAGAAAAAACCCAGACTGGAAGAACTATGTGCTTCTCTTCTGTAACTGGGAGATGAAACATTAAACCAGATTTTACTCTGTTGACATTAAAAACATTTTGTAAAAATGTAGGTACAAATTGAACAGTATAATCAAGAAGGGAGTGCGCCCGTGAAGACCCATACGCAAGCAGTTTGCGCCTCCCAGTTGCGTTGTTGCATCCCCACTTTGGTCAGTTTGTTCTGAAAGGAGCCAGTTTTACACACGGCGGCGAATAATTTTGCTTTCAAATCAGCGTAGACCACAGAATTATGCATCTTATATAGCAAAAAGGCCCACAAACATGCACGGATAGAGTTAAATACACAGCTACCCAGACACATGCACGTCTTCAACCCCAGCCCGCAGACTGTACCACTGGTACCACAGGGACTTGTACAAATGGCCATTTTCATCAACGTAATTCTGCTGTTACTGGCTTCAAAAGAGGAATTTACATTTTCAAAAGTGATGCTTATTATGCTGGAAATGCAGGTTGGTGTGGATACAGTTGAAAACTCAGCTCAGAAGTTATTTCAGGCATTTTGTAATGACGCGGGAATTTCCAGCTCACTGTCCCCTCCATTTCTTTTGGGAAGCGAAGCCCAGCACCGCAGGCTGCTTCTGCCCATGCCTGGCGCTTGCAGTCAGCAAAACCCAGCGTCTCAAGCCCTCTGCTAAACCTCATATGGTTTTCATAAATGAAAAACGCTGTGTGGGAGAGTTAAATCAAGCAACTCCCCCCCATGGGGCAGGCGGAAATTGAATTTGCTGTCAAATAAGAGAAATTCAGCTCACATAATGAGCTTAACCCGAGCCTCCGGGCCATTCCCAGTGGATGTGCCAATGTTGCGGGCTTGGGGAGCAACAAACCACTGTCACCCCCCAAAACCTCCCACCCGTCACTCTGCTGGCTTCTCATCCAACCCACACCCAACATGTTGAAAACTCTCACGATTCCATGTGACTCAAAGAAATTCCTTTTTAACATCCTCCTCTTGCCTGACATAGAATAGAATCACAGAATCACTTGGGTTGGAAGAGACCTTCAAGATCATCGAGCCCAACCAGAAATGCCAAAACCCCCCCTAACCCATGTCCCTCAGCACCACGTCTGCCCGGCTTTTAAATACCTCCAGGGATGGCGATTCCACCACCTCCCTGGGCAGCCTGTTCCAACGCTTGAGAACCCTTTCGGGAAAGAAGTTTTTCCTCATATCCAACCTAAACCTCCCCTGGCACAACTAGAGGCCATTTCCTCTTGTCCTGTGGCTTGTTCCTTGGGAGAAGAGATTGACCCCACCTGGCTACAACCTCCTTTCAGGGAGTTGGAGAGAGTGAGAAGGTCTCCCCTCAACCTTCTCTTCTCCAGGCTGAACAATCCCAACTCCCTCAGCCGCTCCTCATCAGCCTTGTTCTCCAGACCCCTCACCAGCTCCGCTGCCCCTCTCTGGACACGCTCCAGCACCTCAATGTCTCTCCGATACTGCGGTGCCCAAAACTGAACCCAGCACTCGAGCTGCGGCCTCACCAGGACATGATTCTGCCCTTTCCAGCTCTTCCCCAGCTCTCAGGCTGGTACGTTAAAATATGACCAGGTTTAAAAGAGCTGCGCCCTCGTCATCCCCCATGCCTGGGAAAAACCACCAGCGCGTCCCTCTCGGATGGGAAGGCGCCACACCGGCCTTCAATGTTACTCACACTCTTCTTGGTGAAAAAGACAAAATGAATTCACCCCTAACTTGGTACCAGGCGTTTCCCCAGGTTCTGCATTCGCTCTCCCTGCGCCCATTGGTATGGTATCGCCCTTCACGCTTCCAACCTCTCCCTTCCTCCAGCATCCTGAACTTGATGTGGATAATTGCAGGGAACATGGCAGTAATCAAACGGTGGCTGGGTGGGAAGGATAATAAGTCATTCTCCTGTTTTTTTCTCCTGTAGCTTCTCAGACAGTTGAATAATTATCCTCCACTAAAGACCCAACTGAAAGCCTAGCAATTGCAGTATCAACATGACAGAAATGAATATAACTCTCAGGGCTATGAGCAGAACCCGCTCCTACCTCACTTCTGGGTCTACGCACCGCCGCGTGCCCTGCCTCCTACTCCTACACACTGCAAAAAAGGACCAAATTCTTCATTTTGATCTTTATCCGTCGGGTGCCACATCTAATTAATATGCTTATTAATTAGAGGAAAAAATGGCTTTGTAAGCCCTGCTAATGACGAGTCCTAGGCCCACCGGTCCATCCCGGCAGCCCCAATACCGACCGTCCACCAGGGAAACGTCAAATGTTTGGTGAAAAATCCCACAGACTCTTCAAAACCATTTGCTGGAAACCCAGCACGTAACATTTTTCCATGTTTTTCGGAAAAGTTACATAAGGCAGCTCTTGCGCAGCCCGCCCGTTGTTACCGTGCTGGCTTGAAACACTCCAGGCCCTTCAGCACTTTGTTACCTTTATTCCCTCAATCAACAGCGGGTTGCTGTGACGGCTCAGGAATGTTCTCTGTCCTCGAAAGGCACAGACGCAGCAGCCTGAAAAAAAATCAGCTGATGTTTTGGATATCTTGAGACAAACCAGAAGCGGCAGCACATTTGTAAAAAAAAACCCGCATGTTTGATGCTCTCTCTTGGCAGATTAAAGGACATAGACTAACGCAAGAGCATATTGGGGGGCTCGCCCCAGAGAAAGAAATAAAATACTAAACATGTTCAGAGGAATATTTTATCTTCCTCCCAGTTGTTAACAGTGGAATAATCAGGATAACACGCAAGCATCCTAGCTTATAATCAAAAAGCCTGAAAACCACTCGGAAACAAACTTCTGCTCTCATGCCGCTCCCCGGAGTTTTATGAGCCGTTCTGCGCAGGGCTATCGACCCTTTCGCAAATCTTTATATTGTGGGGGGTTTTTTTGTCACGTGCCGCTGCCACGGGCTGCTTTGCGGAGTACAAAGCCATCCACGGATTGGGAAAGGACGCGATCGCTTGTGCACCGAACCAACCGCTCCGCCACGCCGCAGCTTTTCATTCATTCTTTCTGACCCCCCTGATTCATAATGATGAAATCCTGCTTTGCAATTCCCATTTCCTGCTTTCTCTTAAATAGGCAGCCCAAGGACTGACCCAAGAGCTGCAGGAACATTACCTTACCAACCCTTGCATTACACACCAGCAGTCTCCATGTAATACTGAAAAACATACTTATTTAAGGAATGCAATCGTAAATGTGTCGTGGTTTGGGGTGGGCTGGCCTCAAACCAGGACAAAAACATCCACCCATTCAAAAGAATCAGCTCATCAAACACAATTTTGAGATAATCTATTTTTCTTGAATTTTGGAGTTCTGTTCACCACATGGTAAGCTATACCTGCTGTGAGCTGGCTTGAAACCTGCAGGTAATGTGGCGCGACGGGAAATTAGCGGCTCGGAAGCCCGACCTGGACCTCCTGCAGGCTCTTCTGCAAAATGCACATACCAAAGCCCTCACAGGAACACCAGCCCAAGATAAGCCGAGTGTTGGACTGCAGAAGGTAGCGAGCATCATTACAGGAATGCGTCCATCAGGGACAGGCTCACAGAAACCTGTTGCCAGCGCAGATGATTCTGTTTAATCATCAATTCAACCACTCAGGGTTGTTTCCCCCCAGCTCTGCGGCTGCTGCAGCCCCTACACCGGTGTGACGGGTGTTTAAGAGGTGCTGAACGTGAACGATGATGGGCTCCCTCCCATCGTCTGATACTCACATTCAACTCGGTCTGCGGAGCTCTGGATGAATGCAGGCAGGAGATGGCACAAGCACCTTATGTTTTCCAAAAGTGGTATCACTAAAAGTCATTTTGCGGCAGGAAACTTCAGGTTTTGGAGCAATGCTATCAATATACCCTGAATCTCTCCTCCACAGATGCAAAAAAAAAGTGCCCTGCGGGACGATTCGTCTTTTCAAGAGAGATACATCACCTCCATCTTCCTCACCACCTTCCTTCCCCTCTTCCCACAAATAAAATATATATTTTCAAACAGGTAACATCCAAGCCAAGCAACTTAATGTGGAAGGGGAGGCGTTTTGAAGCAAACTGTTCACACAAAGCCGCTAAATTTAGATTGGATATTGGGAAAAATGTCTTCAGGGAAAGGGTTGGGAAGCGCTGGCAGAGGCTGCCCAGGGCAGTGGTGGAGTCGCCATCCCTGGAGGTGTTTCCCAGCCGGGCAGACGCGGTGCTGAGGGACACGGGTCAGGGGTGGGTTGGGCAGTGCTGGGGTGATGGTTGGACTCCAGGATCTTAAAGGTCTCTTCCTTCCAACCAAAACGAATCTATGATTCTAAATCCAAGAGATGGTGTTTGCCTTCAGAACACAGCGCAGCCCTTCCCCTTGGAGAATCCCCCAAACCTCTCTGCCCGCTGCCGCCGGCCACCGTCGAGGGAGGAGCGTGCCCCGGGCGCAGAGCGACGCGTGGAGCATCCCCTGCTGCGCTGCAGAGCGTGCGTCGGCACGCAGGACCCGCCTCTGACACCGGCCCCCAGCCCCAGGTGCCACCGACGACGTACCAGACTCCTGTGGGTAAGTGGGAAAGAGCCAAAAAGAGCCTGTACAGCAAACAGAGGAAACTAAAAAAAGGGGGGGAAAAATTTGGAAAATCAGCTCGCCAATACTCGATCCACCCTGCAACTTCCCAGAGAAGGTTTCTGAAAAGTTTCCAACAGAAAATAACATAATGAATCAACAACGGCAGCTGGTTTGTGAATACCGAGCGCCACACTCTTCATAACCATCTCCAAGGGGTCTTAGTGCTGCCTTAGCTTGCAATTAATTACCGGGAGAGTTTTTCTCTATTTTATGTCAACAGGGTATACGACGACACCTTTAGAATGCACATTTTTGGTGAGAGAACACCAAAACCTCCAGGCTGGGAACGTGCTGTATACAGGAGCAGTACAAGCACTGAACAGGTTTCCAGCTGGAGTGTATTTTGATCTGCGATTTTACTGCATCTTTGGGGACCTTTAATTTTACGTTCCACTTTGGCTACTTCCAACCTCGAAAGCTTTCGCAAACCAATTTGTGGAAGAGATGCTGCAGGGGACGCGAGTTCCCACCGCAGCACGCGAGGTGACTAAACCGAGCCCGAGCATCATTTATCTGATGGAAACAGAAGCTACCACAAATTTTTCAAAATGAGCTTTATGCCTAAGATGAAATTTATTTGCTCTCGATGCTCTACTTCTTTGGAGACGCAGCTACTGCATTACCTCAGTTAGGGAAGAAACACCGACGGCTGCTTTCCGGGTGAAATTAACTGAGGTAACAGAGAAAAAGTGCTGTAATCCCTCGCATATCAGAATGTCGTCACCTGTAAGCAGGCTAATAATTAGAGATGGGGCATCTCAGAGTGGTTTAGGCGGTGCCGTATCAAGCATCGTGAGGCTTCCTGAGCTTTCCAAGCCGTGACTCTGGGTCCCCCCTCCATCGGTGGAGCCATCTGGAAAAGCAGATGCCGAGCGAACGCCCGACGCCGGCGCGCTCTTCCGTCTTCCCACTCCCTGCTGCAGGCCGAGAAGAAACGGTGAGCCCCACACCAGGCTGGATGTCTTCTGGGTGAGTAATAGACCCCCCTAAACGCAGCCCTGGGCTCCGACGTGGCCCTGCCATTTTCAGACTCCAGCATCTAAAGCCGGACTCAAATTTAGGTACCTACGTCAAGGACTGGGTTTCCAGACGCGATAAAGCACGAGGACCAGGGCGGCGGGCAGAAAGATGCTCAGCAGCGACGAGCTTCGCTGGCTTCCCGAGACCTCCTCTACAGCACAGCTTTATACGCGAAAAAAATAATTGCCTCTTTAACATAGGTCATAATATTATGACTTATAACCCTCAAAGTTTTTATTTATTTATTTATTTATTTATTGTCTCCAACCCTTTAAGCTGTAGTTTTCGAGAGCATTAGCTTCCGTATCTCCTTGACTGAAGAAGGGGTATTTTTACATGATGGCATTTTGTGTTAAAACGAGCAGATGACAATTTCGGAGTGCAGTACTTAAGGAGCTATTTCCTGACAGGAGACGAGGGAAAGCAGCAGTTTCCTCAGGCACTCAAGATTGCTCCTTTCTGCTCTCTCCCGTAATGTTAACTCCCCCATCATGCTCTCAATTTCCTTTGAGTACAAATCCATCTGCGTGAAAATATTTTAAAATATTTTCTATTAGATCTGATTTCCTGACAGGGAAGAAGCCCCGGAACAGACATGAAAATTTCATCACATTCTCCATCTGTTTCCTCACTTGCAAGCGAGTATTTTGACATCCACCACTGGCCACGGCCATGGTGATCCCAAGTGACCCCCATGAGAAGAAGATTCCAAATCATTGCAAATTTACCACTTAGCCCTTGTTTGGATATGGAATGGCCATCACCAGCTCCTGGGAGCAGGCTGGTCCCAGCACAGCCTGTCTCCAGCGTACCTGGCTCCAGGTGTCACGTCCTTACCGTGGTCCAACAGTGAGGACACAGGTACCACGTGCCCCGCAGAAACCACGTCCAACCGTTTGGGGCAGGACAGAGAGAATGATCTGACCTACAAGTCAAGGAACAAGGCTCTTCATCTGCTTTTAACAAGTATTACAAAAATATGTATCAAGATAATACATATCTCAAACCCCAGGAAGTCGGGAGTCTTCAGTTTCTCAGACGGAAGACTGGAAACTAAAAAAAACTAAGACAATATTGCAAAACTTACCAATGTTAAGATTTTGTTTACTACATCATTTCCTTGGCATATTGAAACTCAGAATCACAGAATCACGGAAACACCCAGGTTGGAAGGGACCTTTAAGATCATCGAGTCCAACCATCACCCAGCGCTGCCCAACCCACCCCTGACCCGTGTCCCTCAGCACCGCGTCTGCCCGGCTGGGAAACACCTCCAGGGGTGGCGACTCCACCACTGCCCTGGGCAGCCTCTGCCAGCGCTTCCCAACCCTTTCCATGAAAAAATTTCTCCTGATATCCAACCTAAACCTCCCCTGGCGCAACTTGAGGCCATTTCTTCTTGTCCTAAACTTCCCCTTCAATGATAAATTATATTTCTGTACCAAAGAAGTAACTTACATTGACAATAGTTATTTTTTCAGACTGAAATCACTATCATTTTAACTTCCAGCAGCAGAATAATACGCATGCCTCTCTGCATTCATCCAAGCCAGAAGATTTTGGCGTGCTAAAACTGCGAAAAATCGGAACAATAATAATGTTTAAATAATTCGAAAGCGGTGATTGTGGCATCTTTACCCCAGAACATTTCCAGGAGTTACCTATACGAAGTAAGTCATGCTTTGTCATTAAATGCCTGTCACAGAGCGCAGCACAGGGTGAAATAGAATCATAGGATCACAGAATCACTTGGGTTGGAAGAGACCTTCAAGATCATCGAGCCCAACCAGAAACCTACACTGCCAAAACCCCCCCTAACCCATGTCCCTCAGCACCACGTCTGCCCGGCTTTTAAATACCTCCAGGGACGGCGATTCCCCCCCCTCCCTGGGCAGCCTCTTCCAATGCCTGAGAACCCTTTCCGTAAAGAAGTTTTTCCTCATATCCAACCTAAACCTCCCCTGGCACAACTTGAGGCCATTTCCTCTTGTCCTGTGGCTTGTTCCTTGGGAGAAGAGATTGACCCCACCTGGCTACAACCTCCTTTCAGGGAGTTGGAGAGAGTGAGAAGGTCTCCCCTCAACCTTCTCTTCTCCAGGCTGAACAATCCCAACTCCCTCAGCCGCTCCTCATCAGCCTTGTTCTCCAGACCCCTCCCCAGCTCCGTTGCCCTTCTCTGGACACGCTCCAGCACCCCAATGTCTCTCCTATACTGCGGTGCCCAAAACTGAACCCAGCACTCGAGCTGCGGCCTCACCAGTGCTGAGCACAGGGGCACAGTCACTGCCCTGCTCCTGCTGGCCACGCTGTTCTTGGTACAGGCCAAGGTGCCATTGGCCTTCTTGGCCACCTGGGCACACGCTGGCTCGTGTTCAGCCGACTGGCCACCAGGACCCCCAGATCCTTTTCTGCCAGGCAGTTTCCAGCCACTGGAGTAGACAGACAGCCCATGGCGATAACTCGCTCTAAGCCAGGTCCAAGGACCTGCTGTGGGCACTTCCACCTCGTCTCGTGCTCCTGGCACAGCCGGTCTCTGGTTTTAAGTCTCTTTGACTTGGGGGCACGATGGAAATGGTGGTGGTTTGCTGAGCATGGGATGTTCTCTCCTTTATGGCTGCACGGGCTGAGCTGCAGCCTCTGGTCCTGTAGAACTGCAAACCCCGACGCAGAGGGAGCAGGGGAACCCCGCGCAAATCCTTCGGTGGCCAAGCAAGGTGAAAACTGGAGAACATTAGCCATAGTTGAACAAAACGCTTAGCAAACCTGAAGAAACACGCTTGGAAGCTGTATCAAAGAGATAACTTCATGGCCACAACGCTTACTGCTTTTATACAATCCTCATCTTTTACAAATATTGGTGCCATCCTGTGGCCTTTAACCTAATGCACGTATGAGCCAGACGGATATTTAAACATCCATCCGAACGCTGTCCGCTGGGATCACCCTGCAAAGAGATCTCAAATGCAGGGAGCAGCAACACAGGTGAGCTCAAAGGGGACCGAAAAAACTGATGTGTTCTTTGCAAACCTGCTCTTCCCGTGCATTCAGAGACACATCTTGCCACACTTGACTATTATATTTTGTTCTCACTGAACACACAGGACCATTATTCTCTGGGTACATACATCAGGAATCCATCTCCCACCTCTTCCCGTCTTCCCTGGTGGGAAATGAGCTTCGCGAAACAGAAGCAATGGACATAAAGAAACACAGAGGGAAAGGGCTTCTTAAAGTCAATTATTTTTTTTTTTTTGGTTTGTTTGTTTTCTAAGTTTATTGTCCGGGTTGAGCCTAATTAGAGAACAGGTATACCCAGACAGAAATTGAGGGAATATCTACTTTTGTTCCCGGCAGAGTCATGAGGATCAGCTTCACGGGAGCGCCTGGACCCACCTGGCATTTAGAGGTGCACGGCAGGGGTTGCTGTCACGGAGCAGCACAGAAGGCATTCGCCCAGACACCGCTCCTTCTCCTGCCGTTCCCACCTGCAGTGGAAAAGCATCTAATTCCCAGGGTACGGCAGCCTCGGGGGATGCCGGTGTGCGTTACAGCACCCGCACACCTCTCCCGCCGTCCCTGGAAGCGCCGCTTCTCCCAGGGGATTAGACTTGGGATTTAACAACCCCCAAAGCATCACTCTCTCTGTAGGAGGTGAAACTGCCCAGTTTTGCCAGGAAACTCGGGGATCTCACTTTTCAAGAGTGCGAGCTCTGCCAAAGCCCCACAGAAAACATATATCTATTTTATGGAAGTTTGGCACCATAGCAACGTTTTGAAAGAGAAATGCCATTGCACGTGATTTCCTACACACATATTAATTTCAAATTGCTGAAGCTGATTAATCTAGCTCGACCATGCAGTCCAACGCCATAGGTCGAAACACATCGTTTCTGAAGACACAGGGGCTAAACCGAGGTATTCCAGCCCTGTCTAGCCCGGGACCTAGTAAGAAGGACAGACTTGTTCTGCACAAAGTCTCTTGGCAGACACATGCCCTTGGAAGAGCCTTTCCCACCGCCTTCAAGGATGTTTTCTATGGATTGCTCTTGCCTGGCTTTCCGGATGACCTATGGTATATGATGAAAAATTACTGTTCCCGGAACAGATCTCATGAAGAGGTTTAAGTCCTTTGAGAGACTTACTCATGCATCCCAGAATAGTCCACGTCGCAGCCTGGCATCGTGAGTGTATATATTTAACTGTTATTCTTTATCACTTATGTTCCCTCCCCTCTAAATACCACAATCTCAGGAACAGGGAGAAGGCACGCTCTTCCTAAACGTTTCTGACTTTGGGGGGAAAAAACCCCACCCACTCACACACACACAAAACTTTTGGACTTTGGCATCTGGACTCCTTCCAATTTGTTTGCCCATTTCTATGATTTTCAACCCATTTTTCATAGCTCCCATTTCCCCGACAAAACCAAATTTCTGAGAGAAGGGTGAGAAGAAACCTCTCCTGAAAGGAGGGTGCAGTGAGGTGGGGGTCAATCTCTTCTCCCAAGGAACAAGCCACAGGACAAGAGGAAATGGCCTCCAGTTGTGCCAGGGGAGGTTTAGGTTGGATATGAGGAAAAACTTCTTTCCCGAAAGGGTTCTCAAGCACTGGAAGAGGCTGCCCAGGGAGGTGGTGGAATCGCCGTCCCTGGAGGTATTTAAAAGCCGGGCAGACGTGGTGCTGAGGGACATGGGTTAGGGGGGGTTTTGGCAGTGTAGGTTTCTGGTTGGACTCAATGATCTTGAAGGTCTCTTCCAACCCAAGTGATTCTGTGATCCTATGACTCTAAGTCGGGAAGCGTCTCCCGTCTGTGCTCCTCCTCCTTTTTTCACTCCGCATGTGCCACAGGCAGATTTTTGTACACCTGACAGCAGCGACACATAGAAATGCCAAAAATACGTCTCCCCAAACTACGCTGACTTTCTGTATCTAACACAGCAAACAAAAGCCACGCATAAAAGTAGAGGTGTAATATAAAACGGTGGGAGTATTATTTTAGCCGTAAAGGATAGCACTGCATATTGTTCCAAGAGCACTTACGCCACCTGCACAAAAGAAGCCCCGCTGAGCCGGGGTGACAAAGCCTGAGATGTCGGAATTGGGATGCTGACACTACGCCGCTTTTTTCACGCACCCAAATAGCGATTTGAGAAATACGCTCCCGGTTTCAGGAAAACACGAAGCCAGATGTTTTCAGAAAAAGGCTCCGCACGGGCCACCGTTACCTCCCGACACTTCTCTCTCCCAGGAGCCCAGTTATGGCATTTTCTTACCGGAAACATTTGATGCAAGGCGAGTGCAGTGCATTTGTTTCCTTGGAAACAAACCCTTTCAACCTCCATCGCACACAATCTTAAGCAAAAGAAAACTCTGTAATCAGGCCCAAGGTCTAGCTATTTTGAGCCAGCAAGATGTTAAATCGCGACTATTTTATTAGCAATAGAACACAATGAAAACACACTTATCTCAATTATCGGAGTAGCAAGTCTTCATATCAACCAAAACAATAAACCCATTGAATTACGCTGAGAAATATAATTGCACGCCCATTTAAAAAAATTTGGTAGATTTGGATTTAGCTACACTCTGCACCAGGATTAAAGGAAAAGTGACAAACAAAACTGAAACGATCAAGAGGTAACATTTATTCATTTAGGAGCCTTTAAAACCTTGAATAACCATCAACCTGCTGCTGTTAGCGCCTGCTGGAAACAAGATTTGGCCACAAAGGCTGAAGCACTATCAAGTACCACCACCCGCGTGGACCTTGTCAGCACTTTCCTCGAGTTCTAGCAAGAAGCACTGTCGTAAGCACCGACTTTTAGCCAAATAGTGTTTGCTCTACAATAAACTACTGTTTGAAGCTCGACATAATCAATGCTTAAAGGGCGGGTGCCGGGAAGAGGGGGCCAGGCTTTTGTCAGTGGTGCCCAGTGACAGGACAAGAGGGAACGGGCACAAACTTGACCATGGGAAGTTCCATCTGAACACGAGGAGGAACTTCTTTCCTTGGAGGGTGGCAGAGCCCTGGCACAGGCTGCCCAGGGAGGTGGTGGAGTCTCCACCTCCGGAGACATTCCCAACCCGCCTGGACGCCATCCTGTGCCACCTACTCTGGGTGACCCTGCTCTGGCAGGGGGCTGGACTGGCTGATCTTCAGAGGTCCCTGCCAACCCCTAACATTCTATAAAAAAAAAAAAAATCTATAATATTGCCTGCTTGATCAGCTTAGCGAGAGAGTTTTTGTAGTCAAGAGTAAAACCCTTTCTCACACCCCAGGAAGATGCTGGACCCGTGGAGATCCGTTCGTACAGCTGTTGGTGAGAGCTGGCATGGTTGCTTCATCCAGCGGGACCAAGAAACACGCGTATCCTGGTCTTCACAATGTCCTTTTTCCACATCTTTATATTCAGAAATGTAAAGAAATGGCCTCAAGTTGTGCCAGGGGAAGTTTAGATTGGATATTAGGAAAAATTTCTTCACCCAAAGGGTTGTCAAGCACTGGCAGAGGCTGCCCAGGGCAGTGGTGGAGTCGCCATACCTGGAGGTGTTTCCCAGCCGGGCAGACGCGGTGCTGAGGGACATGGGGTAGGGGTGGGTTGGGCAGCGCCGGGGTGATGGTTGGACTCCAGAATCTTAAAGGTCTTTTACAATCTAAATGATTCTATTCTATGATATAGTCATCCAGGAGTCAGAACACAGACTGGCCTAGAGAGGAAACTGCTCCAGACGTTGACCAGCACCACGGTCCCCAGCAGAACCAAAGGCAAACGCTTGTCTGTGTTAGCGCAGTCCCAGGGCTCTGCTCTTAACAAACACCCACCACGCGAAAATGGTCCAGAGGAAGCAGCCAGGTTTCATTCACTAGAAATCCAAATATGACCTGAGGAACTTTGTTAAAAGCAACTGGGTAGCTCAGTTTCAAATTGACCGGCCGATTCTATTCTGCCTACGATTCCTCAGTCCTGTAGAAAATACTGGTGTTGTTTCAATTAAAAAGATGCCAATTGAATTCGGCAAAAAAAACCATCTGAAAAGATCCATGGAAAAGAACTGTGTTAAATTCTACTGTGAAATTGATATTTTTTCCTAAAAAGAAGTTTTAAAGAATTGCAGAATTATTTATTTCATAAACCTGTGGTTTTATATAATTCTCTAACTCTGTGGTTAATTTTTAGACTTTTAGAAATGACAGGGCATTTTTGCTACGCACTGAACAGATTATAAAGTATCAAAATGTTATTTCTGTTAAATTCTACTACTAGGCTACTTCGGGGAACGGATCATTCAAAATGAGATTTACAAAATTATAACTTCATGTTTCATACAGCAAAACTGAACCCGGGAGCGAAACTGTTTCACAGCCCTTGTATTTGCTGTTCTCTGGAGATTCTCTCGCTTGCTTCTGATAGATTTTCCTTTTGCTTGTATAAATGTTTTAAAATGAGAAAGATTTATTCTCTGACCATCACGTCTTTTTGATTAAACATTACACCGCAGGGTTTTTTCCACAATAAATAGAGTGATTTTCAATAAAAGGAAGCGTCATGACACTTGTGAGTTGAATCAGTTGAACAAACAGAGGTAAATCACAGGGAAGGGAATTTGAATGCTTTTATGGATAAAGATTATTGTGCTTAATGTTGAACATGTACTTAAGTTTCTTCCCGAACCAGGGTTTTAATCTCTTCATGACCAAAGCGCTGCCCCGAGAAGAATCAGAGCTACTGAGAAGAGTCAATACAGAGATGAATCTGGAATCCCCATTTGAAAACGTAAAGCTCTGTACTGAAATACTCTATTTTCTTATGTGTGTAGATTCTACTTTAAAAGGAAATTAATGTGCTGTAACTGGAACATATGCCCCTAAATGATTCACACAAAACCAGAAGCAGATATTCTGTTAGACCGAGTGGGCAACCTCTGGTAGGGTCGGTTACAGGGCAAGTACTGGGGGAAAAAGAGAATATTAAGTAATGGGAGGCGGGGAAGGTAAGAGGAGAAAAAGACACTTCAGGCTAAATTCCACTTCACGTTATCACACACAAATAGATGTGTGTATGTAGACACTGCTGCTGAGTCAGCAAGGGTAGGACTGTCATGTTTTGATTTTGGGGGGTACGTGTGTTTTCACAGATGACCCCCACATATTACCACCACCAGCAGGAAATCTAGTACTTCGATCAACCAGGAATTAGGTCTGACATATGTTTAGGGCAATGTATCAACAGCCTTTTGGGCAAAAACCATCATAATGGGGAAAACATGATGAACATCCTATTGAAGATCCTACTGTAGTCTGCTTGGAAAAGTTATGGAGCCTACTGCTTCTGCAAGCCAGAAATTGTTTCAGATGACTAAAACTACCATAATAAACAAGTTAACACAGACAGCCGTGAAAGAAATCTGCTCATCTTTCTGACGGAGAGCCAGGAGGCCATCTTCCCTTACTTCTACAGCAGCTTGTCCTATTTGAGAACAGAATTTAGAGTTACATTGCTATTACAAATATAATAGGTAGGGCCAGGCCGAGGAAGGTTTCCTGCCTTGTGGACTGAAGTGACTACCGGCAAGATAAGCATTGCTTGCCTTTCTATTTAAGTTGATTTGAGAAGAAGACATCTTCTCCCTTCTTCAGTCAGGCGTGCTTTGTGCCTTCCTTCAAAAGAAAGAGCTGAAGGACTCCCACAGAGACTCCCTGCAGCCCAACATCTTCTGCATTTTTGGTGCTTCTCTATTATTCATACGGCAGTTGAAGAGCAGTGTGTCATTGCAGAACTGTTACCGATGTTTTCATGATTAGCAGCAAATAGACACCCCTGACCTGCCACAAAGCTACGCAGATTTATTCGCACGGTCTGCCATCATCATAAACAGGCATTCCCAAAATGCCCTTCTCCGTTGGTGTTACGACGCTCCTGCATGTAGAGCGTGTCGGGATCTCACTGCTCGAAGCAAGAAGTGGTAGTTAACTCAAAAGCAATGACCTTTTCAAATGTCAAGGTACGAGTGGCTGGGTGTCACGCATACACCCCCGGCCCCACGCTCCCAGCTGCAGGAAGGCTGGCCAGCTGAAATACAAATTATTGCTGCAGTATGCAATATATCGCCACTTTTCCCCAAAGAGGAGGTTAGATATTAAATTCTCTCCCTATTCTGAAAGCGACTGACAACAGCAGCAGCAAATTCAGAGATGGATCTAGTCCCCTAAACGAGGCAATTCACGGCTGATAAACGACACTTCTCTGCCTGCCTAAGAAATGCTTCATTAGAAGTGCAGCTCAACCCCTACTGTTCAGAGAGAAAAGATCCACTTACTTAGAGTTGCGTTGGATCCTAATATCATGCCTCTGCCTCTTCAGCTCCTCCTAAACAGCGGCACTATACAGCTCCACAGGCTGCAAAGAGACAACCTACCTGCTGAGACAGAAAATTGCCCCAGTTGTCACAGAAAATACATATACTGGGAAGCAGCTGGTGTGAAAGCTATCTCATTTTGAACGATGGGAAGCTGAGCTTCTTAATGTTTTCCATTCCTCCAGTCTCCGGGGTATATCGGATTCTGTTCTGCAACAGGTGGCTTAACATTACAGGTGACACAGAAGGTAGGTTATGTTGTACGTCAAATAAAGTCATCAACGTGCCTAAATGTAGTGGAGGGCAATATGGACCACGGAACCATCCCTCTTTTGGAGCACAACAAGAAGACCAGCCTGTGTCAAGAAGATTAAGCAACGACAGTTGCTTCTGTTCTTGCAAGTCACCAAGAATACCGGCCAATTTTTCTGTGGTGAATCAAAAACCTCCACCAAAATCTCAAACGGGAACATCTGAAAACCTCAAACCAGGACACCCCTGAGGCTTCGCAACTCAAAAGAGCATTTCCAGTGGTGAACAGTCTCAACTGCAAGATGTATTTGTTCTGAACACTGGAGAATGGAAACTTGGACTGAACCTGATTTTTCACTGAGTCCCCCCTGTGAGAAGCACATCTGGAAGACATTAGCCTCTTATGTTGGTCTGTTTAGACATAAGACTTGGACAAAATGGTTTCTAGGCCAGTGAATCCGTATTTTTTTTGTTTATTTGAAGAGCAACTGAGAACTGTTATGTCTGACATTAGCTGAAAGTTGTATCTAGTTAATAGAATCAGAAACAAACAAGTTGAATGTCATTTCTCCTAAAGGAAACAGTAACATATAGATTAATGTTCATCTAATTGTACATGACAGTAATTCTACCAAGGGGGCTTCGAATGACATTAACAAGGCTGAGTGGGTTATTAATCTCACAGTAGCCCCTCCGTGGGATTTCAGCTTCACATGAATAATTCAGCTTGTTTTAAAAAAAACCAGCTTAATATGTATTTTATTCCAACTTTTTCATTACGAATTTTCTCCTCCCTGCGCTCACTGCTTTCAAAACTGAAAAGAGTAATTTATTGTGCTTTCAGCTATATTCTTCTCAGGGCGCACCAATTTTTAACTCTTTCTTTATCTGCAGGAAGCCAGTGTGTCTAATTGCCTTTGACTTCATGAGATCTTGCTAGAATATCTGGAAATCTGTTCCAGAAAGACTAAGATTTATCAGCAACAGTTGGGAGATCTGGCTGAAGGTAACCACTAGGATAAATTCATATTTTGCTAACAAATAATTAAACATAACTGGTTACATGTCTCCAACACACCAGTCAGCACAATTAGGGCACACTGGAGCAATGACAATACTTGTTACTAAAAACCCAGTTCTACTTTTGATAATCTCACTCAAGCCCAACTTCACCACCACCTACATGAAATAGATCTTTCTGTGCAATACATACACTAATCACTTTAAAGCCCCATTTTTGGTAATTGTCCTGGTAGCTTATCATGAAGCTCATTACAAATTCATTATGGATTTCACAAAGCTAAACATTTAGAATAAATAAAATGCTGCCAAACTGTCATGCTTTAATACTGAAATGTAATGTGAGTTTTAAAAAGACGACTAAGGACAGATCCTAAAAAGGATTTAAATTCAGAAGAATCAACTTCAAGAAAACGATCCACATAATTTGCAATTTCTCTTCCACCAGTAAGGTTATTCACTTGCTTAATATTCTGTTCTTGCATCCATCCATCCCTGATGCCCACAGTCTTACTGACCACTGTGCCTACCTGGGATCCACAAATCTGGCTTCTCCGACCCGGCAGCCCCTCGCAGGGAAGCTTAAAGCAGGAATTGAGATCAAGAGCAGCCCTGGGGAGAGGGACTGGGGGTGCTGGTGGGGGAGAAGCTCACCAGGAGCCGGCACCGTGTGCTGGCAGCCCAGAACCCCCCCGGCCCCTGGGCTGCATCCCCACAGCGGGGGCAGCAGGGCCGGGGGGGGATTCTGCCCCTCTGCTCCGCTCGGGGGAGACCCCCCCGGGAATCCTGGGTCCAGCTCCGGGGGTCCCAGCAGCAGGAGGACACGGAGCTGTTGGAGCGGGGCCGGAGGAGGCCCCGGAAATGCTGGGAGGGCTGGAGCCCCTCTGCTGGGAGGACAGGCTGGGAGAGCTGGGGGGGTTCAGCCTGGAGAAGAGAAGGCTCCGGGGAGACCTTCCAGCCCCTGCCAGGGTCTGAAAGGGGCTCCAGGAAAGCTGGGGAGGGACTCGGGATCAGGGAGTGGAGCCCTAGGAAGAGGGGTGATGGTTTCACACTGGCAGAGGGAGATTGAGATGAGCTGTTGGGCAGAAATTGCTGGCTGTGAGGGTGGGGAGCCCCTGGCCGGGGTTACCCGGGGAAGCTGTGGCTGCCCCATCCCTGGAGGTTCAAGGCCAGGTTGGACGGGGCTGGGAGCAGCCTGGTGTGGTGGGAGGTGTCCCTGCCCAGGGCAGGGGGTGGCACTGGATGGGCTTTAAGGTCCCTTCCAACCTAAACCATTCTATGATTCTATGAATCCCACTGAATTTGGCAGCTACCCACGCTTGTGACAGAGATGCAGTTTCCCAGCAGGGAACCCCAAGCCTGGAGCTGGAGACCATCGGGTCCATAAAGAGCTGGAGGCAGCAAGACATGCTTTCCTCCTGGACTACCTGCACACATCTCCCCTTCGCGCCGGGGAGCCAAGGCCCAGAGATCAGCTTGCCCAAGCCACAGTGCCGATGACAGCAGGCTTCAACACAGGGATCAGCTCACGACATCCTCATCAGTTAATGCTTGAAAAACAGAAACACCATTTGCTACAGCCACGCTTCAACAATATTAAAAGGTACCTCAAGTTAAATCTTGAAAAAAAAATCTTTAGTCAAACAAATGCAATAATAAACTGTAACCTTTTCTATTTTTTGTTTGTGACAATTTATTGGCATTAACATTCATTATTTCAAACATGAGTAATACAAAAATACGAAAATCACATACTAGAAAAGCATCAAAATGACAGCAGCAGCAAATACATAACTCTTTAAAATTAGGCTCCACTCTCCATAATGAAGCAGAGCTTTTTTCCATTGCAGCAAAGTCATATGTAAACTAATAATTTAACGTGAACTGGAAGGTGTGAGATAAAATAGGAATTAAACAACACTTTCATACTTACAGTAAACTTTACACATTCCATGCAAGCATAGATTTAATAGACAGAACAGCTGGAACTGTACCAAGATGCAAGTTGATGTAAGGTGTGGAACTGGTTTATCAGAATAAAAATTAACCACCCTAATGTGTGTGTGTGCTGCATACAAAATTCACTGAAAATCTGCAAATGAACACAGCCAGAACTTACGGCAACCCTATTAAGTAACAGTTAAGTAATAGATAAGAATTCATAAGATGCTGATATGAGTTAAGACAGTCGCAAAAGAGGTGGTGGAAACTCGTGTGACTCAGCCTCACCAGAAGAAGTGCTCTTCGAGCTGACGGGGTGCAAAGCTATCCTGTGGCTTTTCCCAGGACTTCAGCCTTCCTGAACGTGGCCAACCTCTGTTTAGCCTTGGCCAGAGGTCAGAGATCACAGTCATGATATTCAGAAATGCAAAAAATACTTTTGTAAAAGAAGAGAGTTTGCCTTTTCCTCTCCCTGTTGAGTCCCGCAGCCGGACCTGAGCTCGATTTAGGTGCTGGAGTTGGGCAGAGGAGCAACCCAGCTGCAGCACCCCAGAGTACAGCCGGGGCGCCCGATGCCCTATTGCTTTGCAAGCCCAAATTTTATTTTTTTTTAAAAAAGAATTTCAAAATAAGTTAGTTCCTGTAGGGCGCATTGACCAAGCTAGTCGCATAAGAGCAATTTTTAAAAAGCGCTTTTTCTGAGACAAGCACCTGCCCCAAAGTTGTCCTGCGTACGAGAGATCCACTCCTGCCCGGCAGCCATAAAACGTGATCACCAGAGGCTGACCTGGTGCAACCTGAATCAAAAAGGTTTGGGCTGCCTCCTCCTGCCCTCTCCCACATCTTTATTTTCAACCTTTACAGCACAAATACGCAAATACATATATGGGGGGAAACAAATCTGTTGAAAAGTTTACCTTACGGTAACAAAATGTTTTCCAAATTAGCACCTAATGAGAGTTATGAAATGAAAAAAACTAAAGACTTTACCCACGTATAGTGAAAACATGCAATCCAGTGATTTGCTGGAAAACCACAAATGTGTCCTACTCTAGTGGAAATGAACAGTAATTCCCAGCATCCTCTCGCATATTAAAGTAACACGCACCAACATCCTTAAACTCTCCCAAACGTCCCTGCTGCTCTTGAATTCACGGCGCCACATTATTATTCTGAGCAAGATATTTACAAAAATTCAGAATTCTTTTACTGTTCATATTTATTTTTCATGACCATACACAGATCTTCTAAGAAGAAAGAGTGGACTTGACTTGAGCAAGGATCCAGTACATCGAGCCAATACAAAAGGGAGTCAAATCAAAGCTTACACACCTCTGAAACAATTTCTTCTGGCTTTGACTGCTGTATTTGATGCCTAATCAGTAAATTCTGAGGTTGGAACACTACGGGGGTTTTACAAAAGGATTTTCTCTGCAGAACCATGTACTTTTCATCTCTGTTACTGCAACGAAAATAAAGCAGTAGAAAACATTGTTAAGGATCACGAGGCCAGACTGGTGGCCAGATATCCCTAGGTCAAGAAAAAAAGTCAAACTTTTATTTTTTATTTTATTTCTTCAGAAGGAAACAAGGATCAATGTCCTTAGAAGTTTTCATTTGAGAGACAGTAGTACCGCTAATAACGTTAAGCACTGACCAGTGGTGGTTTGGCAAAAAAGAAACAGGGCTGGCTGGTCTTCAACTTGGTCTTCAGCAGAAACGCAGCAAAGGAAGCTGCTGGGGAGAGCATGGGGGGAATAAGCCGCTGGCACAGATATGTGGCTCCAGGGGAACACTAGCAGGGCTTGGGAGAAGCAACAGAAGTAGTTCTTGGAAAATCTTTACCTCCCAATTGCCAGGAGAACCACCAGCCAGTTTTCCAAGGAGAGAGGTTCAAATCTGAGGAACTGCAACCCATGAAACGCTCGGCCCAAGGACTGGGACGCGGGCGATGGGGTGGGGAGATGCAGCGCTGCAGGGGCGCCAGGAAGGGTTAAGGTGAGCAAACTTCAGGTCAACACCTGCAGCTTTCTCCTCCGCTCTGACACATGCCTCTGCCTCCAAGGAGCATCTTCGAGGAGGACCTTGTTGGCTGGGCAAAAGGTTTTTGAAACAACCAGTCTCAAGCCCGCACAGAGGAGTATGCTGAATCGGTGGGCGGTGCGTTAGGAGGGGAGGTTTGCTGAGGAAATGCAGCCTGCCCATGAGGTCAACATCCCCTTTCAATGACTTTTTATTCTATCAATTAATGCCCTTTAAAATAGATTCATTATTACTCACTCATTCATCTTGACCGTAGGAAGTTCCATCTGAACATGAGGAGGAACTTCTCTCCTTGGAGGGTGGCAGAGCCCTGGCACAGGCTGCCCAGAGAGGTGGTGGAGTCTCCGACTCCAGAGACATTCCCAACCCGCCTGGACGCCATCCTGTGCCACCTGCTCTGGGTGACCCTGCTCTGGCAGGGGGTTGGAGGAGATAATCTCCAGAAGTCTCTTCCAACCCCAGGGATTCTGTGATCATTACGGTCCCGTTACGTTCGGGACATTCGATAGCACTAGTCGGTGCCAAGATCCGCTCGCGCATCCATCGCAACCCCTAACGCAGCCCTCCAGCAGAGAAAGCACTTAGATCCATCCTACCAAAACCATACAAGAAAATCTCTGCATCTCTGTTTACTGCCTCTAAAGCTTTAAAAAAGTGACTGGTACAGTCTAACCGGTAGAAACAATGGCTGAAAACAAGCCATTTGCACCCCATCAGTCAAAAACGCAGTCTAAACATTTTAAATACAGTCTTCACCAGGAAACCCACAGTGACATCTGCGTGGGCGTTTTAATACACTTGGTAAATAAAATAATACACTTGGCATTCAAAAGATCTCTCCAAATGCCTACGATGGAGACTGCTGAACGGGGAATTTGCTGACGGGAAGCTCCTTCTGAGATTTGGTGGGATTCCACCAGGAAACCATAAAACTTGTATTACAGTGCCTACACCCGCAGCTACCTGTGGAGAGAGAGCTCTCCGATAAAAATACACCGTTGAGCAGCGGCGGTGGCTAGATTTATCCAGGAGTCTCCAGTGCAAATCTGAATTGGGGTTTTTGGTTTTGGTTTTGTTTTGGTTTTTTTTAAAAGAAATCCCGAGTGATGTCTGTTTTCCCCTCGTTCAAATCAAAAGAAATGCAAAACAAAATAAGCAGCTGGCATGTATCAGAATTAATACTACGGTGACAAAAACACAAGAAACTCAACTGCCAAAATGAGGGCTCCAGCCTCAGTGCACATCAAGGAGCTTCCAGAAGAGAAGGCAGAATACGCCTTCAGTTTTGTACGTAGGTGCTGTAATTACTTTTCTATGAAACTACTGCATTGGCCATGGCATTGCATTACACAATATGGATAATAATATGGATATGATATTTCTTCTCAATAAAATCAAGATACAGTCACGAACCTTCCTGTTAGTCCGAAGCTCAATATGCACAACATTCAGATATCAAAACTTGAATTACAACAAAACACGAAGATGGAAAAGAAACTTCACTTTTGGCAGCTTACTGTTAAACGCAACTCAGTAAGGTGGAAATGTAATCCCTAAGATACTGGGCATGAAATGTTTGAAAAACTGCGATTCTACTAAATGTTAATTGACATAAAGGAAATACAAGACCTAAGGAGAGAGGAAGAAGACAAGTGCCTGGTCTGATTTTGGGCTGAGCATCCCGGACCTTTTCATCATGGGGCTCGGGCGCTTTACAAACCTTTTCCTGCCAGAGGCGGCAACAACTGCAGGGAAGGCAGACTCTTGCATTTCCTCTATATGTTGCCGTAGAGTCAACAGCTACGATTGTCAGGGGTCCTCCACCGCTAGATTTGCACATTCTGTTCACAGCTGCTGCAGCCTCCTCCGGGCTGCCCCTGGGACGAACGCCCTGGCTGTCAGCCACCTCGCGCTGCTCCGGCCGAGGGCTGCGGAAGCACCCAGCCCAGCAGAAACCAGAGACGCCCAGTAAGCGCCCGGCCAGCTCGCCCAGGCAGCACCAAAACTGCCCTCAACCCCGGGTACGGCCGGGCGGGTGCAGCCACAACCCCGTCCACTTCAGGTGCCAAAAACAGGGAGGGCAGGGAGAGCATCCAGCCCTCTCCCTCCTGCCGCTGGCTGAGCACTTCGCTTTGCGGAGCTGCGCACAACTAGTTAGTCTTGTTTGCTCGGCAAGTTCATTCCCTACCAGGTCGGCAACGGCGCGGCTGAGCATGAGGCAGCACTGGGAACGTGTGACCGTCCCTTCTGGCACCAGCGAGGACTCACAGCCTGGCTCACCACGAGCGTGGACCCGCGCCATCATCTACACGGAGCAGCCCACAGGCGTGCAAGACGCGATAAACTCCGTACCTTGCCTTATTCCAAGCCCAACACCACCCACCTCAGGCTTGTGGGACTTCAAGAGATTAAAAAACTCACGCCAGCCCTTCTTCTGGGGGGAGAGGTGCAAAAGGAGCCCCTCGCCAGGCTGAAACGACTCTGTCCACTGTAATAGGTATTAAAATGACGGACTGCTTTTTCAAACAGCAAGGTGACGGCACACTTCCAGGGCAATACCCTCTCATTTTTCGCAGGCGGCACTATTTGACAGCAGCCATTTAATACCCCCTGTAGGATTTTATTTTTCCACTTGACTGCAAATTTTCAAAAACAAGAATTAAATGTATTCCGTTTATTTCCCCCCAAATACCTGATAATGCTTATGCTAAAAAAACCTCTCAGTTCTTGCATTTCATTTTTAAACTGTGCAGAACAGGCAGCGCGGCTACGGAAGCATGTCTTTTTCCTTCGAGAGGGTTTCCAAAATGTTCTATTAACAGTCCAAATCCAGGAAGATTTGGCAATGTGCAAGCGCGGCACGGCCGATGACGGTCGTTCTGGACATAGCGTCTATTAAGCTGGGCTGCCGGAGAACACCCCATCACTGCGGTCTGCGCGGGGACGGGGGATGATGCTCCAGGGGGAGCAGAGAGGAGCATTTCGCCTCCTCTGCAGCACGGCGTTCAATAGTGCAGCCGCCCTCGGCACCATCACAGTTTTAGGAGCCCTGCTGGGAGCCAACGGACAACATCTGGAGCCAGGGAGAAATTCTCCTGCCAGCTCAGAGCCCCAAGGAGCGTCATGGTGAAGAGACTTAAACTCTTTTTGGTGCTCCTTTTGGGCACCGCAGTATCGGAGAGACATTGAGGTGCTGGAGCGTGTCCAGAGAAGCGCAACGGAGCTGGTGAGGGGTCTGGAGAACAAGTCTGATGAGGAGCGGCTGAGGGAGTTGGGATTGTTCAGCCTGGAGAAGAGAAGGTTGAGGGGAGACCTTCTCACTCTCTCCAACTCCCTGAAAGGAGGTTATAGCCAGGTGGGGTCAGTCTCTTCTCCCAAGGAACAAGCCACAGGACAAGAGGAAATGGCCTCAAGTTGTGCCAGGGGAGGTTTAGGTTGGATATGAGGAAAAACTTCTTTACCAAAAGGGTTCTGAAGCATTGGAAGAGGCTGCCCAGGGAGGTGGTGGAATCGCCGTCCCTGGAGGTATTTAAAAGCCGGGCAGACGTGGTGCTGAGGGACATGGGTTAGGGGGGGTTTTGGCAGTGTAGGTTTCTGGTTGGACTCGATGATCTTGAAGGTCTCTTCCAACCCAAGTGATTCTGTGATTCCATGATTCCTCCGTATCGTAACCAACCATAGGACTGTCCAGAAGTTACATGGCCAAGCGCCCTGCGACCGCAGAGGTGACACTGGTGACATCTTCAGCGTCGCCTTCTTTCTTCCGGGAGCAAAATACAGATGCAGCCTCTGCCCTTTACAGCACGTTTCATGTTTGTTACAGGGTGCTGGAAAATGCAGTGGTGGTATGTGGGCACTTTGGGATTTCCTCTGCATAGGACAAAACGTGATGACTCAAGTGCTCTCTCCTGGCTCTCCTGCAGACCAAGACTACTCCAGCAAGGCTCCCTCGCCAGGATGGGATTCCTGCTCTTTGCTGCCGGGGCTAATGCAAGGAGGAAAACTACCCACCCGGCGAGAAGAGGACACGATGCAGCTCCAGCATCAGGTCACTGCAGGATGCACAAAGAATAATGCGTCGCTCCCACCGACCGGATTGCCCCGCGTGCTAATTGAGAGGAAGAATTGCCATCCCCTAAACACGATGTCAACTCTGAATTAAAAGTTGTCGGGCAAACTACAGGCTAGGAGCCATTCAAATGCCGTTGCCATGAGCTACAGAAGTTATTTTCACATAGAGTGCAGCCCAGGTGGCAGAAAGGAGGCTTTTAAAAAGATATTAATTTCTAGGAACCAACATATAAAATTTATTTATATCCTCTTACTAGAGGCAAATCTAATACAAAAGTAAAAAGACGGTGGAAGACATTCTGATACCCTCACTGGCAACTCAGGTAACAACATTAGGTTTCAAGCAAAACAAAATGCTTCATTTTTTTTATTACAGTCTGATTTGCTCCAGGTTACACATTAACCTGCCGCATTTGTGAGGCAACAGCATTGTGCCTTGTGTGGGAGTCAGCAAATTAAATTGTAAAGCTTCTCTGAAACCAGTCCTCTCACAGAGAACACAAAGAAATTAAAATAACAGAAATGATTAAAGTGGATGAGATTTTTCTGTATTTTTCCAAGAAGGCATCCGTTACCACCTGAATAAAGTCTCCTTGATAGTATTTTTAATTTGTAAAGATCCTCTAAATGATTACATATTCTTACACTAGATGGTAATTTTTATATAAAATTTAGCTTCATATGTAATAGGAGGAATATATTATTCATCTTGCTTCTTATGCCTAAGTTAAAACTATCGGGATTTACTGTGCTTTGCCTCCCAGAACTAAAGTGGAAGCGAGAGTGGGCATGTGCTATCCCATAGCCCAGGGATTCCCAGGCCACGGGGCTGCCAGGATACCAGGAAACACCTTGGAAGGAGGAAGCCCTGGGAAGCCTACCTGAATGGATCAGTATGGAGATTAATCAACTTTTGGACTATTTTTTACCAAGAGTCACTCCTTCGTTGCCTGCTGAAAGTCTTGCATTTGACATACACGAACTGAACTGTTTGCAACAAAGAATAATGCTGAATATTCTTCAGCAGACACAGAATATTACAGTGTGTAACACATGTGCACTGTTTCCATCGGCTTTCTGCTTCATTACCTTACTTTCCCCTTTTCCCCTCTATCTCCTTCTCCTCTTTCATAGTGGTCTTGCAAGAAGAATTTTCCTGGTGGCAATACGCAGGAACTTGCAAGTGCTACAGCTGGTCTTGAGTAAGAAATCAGATTATTCCACAGCTGCAAGGTGTCTACGTTTTGTCCTGAGATATCTGAGCTGGCAAATATGCAAGAAAGGACTCTAACCCATCCGGGCAACAGAAATCACTGACTCTCAGGATAGTTTAGGTTAGAGGGGACCTCTGGAAGATTCTCATCCAAACCCTGCTGCAAGCAGGTCCAAGTACACCAGGTTGCTCAGGACCTTGCCTCGTCAAATTTTGAGCATCTCCAGGGATGGTGATCACACAGTCACCCTGTCCCCTCTCCCAGTGTTTGACCACCCACCCCATCAGAACATTTTTACCTTGCAGCAAGTCAGAATTTCCCATGCTGTAAGAAGCCAGCTCTGTCTTCTCTGCACGCTCCCATCGGACACCTAGAGGCAGCAGTGACATCTCCCCTTCCCCTTCTCTCCCTCAGGCTGAACAAACCCAGTTTCCTCAAGCCTCTGCTGATGCACCATCTCATAGAATCATAGAATCATAGAAGGGTTAGAGTTGGAAGGGACCTTAAAGCCCACCCAGTGCCACCCCCTGCCCTGGGCAGGGACACCTCCCACCACACCAGGCTGCTCCCAGCCCCATCCAACCTGGCCTTGAACCTCCAGGGATGGGGCAGCCACAGCTGCTCTGGGCAACCCCGGCCAGGGGCTCCCCACCCTCACAGCCAGGAATTTCTGCCCAACAGCTCATCTCAATCTCCCCTCTACGTCAAACTGCCGACAACGTTATCCCTACCCCAGGTAGCAGCTCGCCTCCCTTGCTCCGAGGGGAGACTCTTGCCTCAAGCCCAACTTCGACCCAGGACCCCCAACCCTTTTCTACCTACTCAGCCCCAGCTGGGACCCCCGCGTGGGGTAAGCTGATGTAACCGGCAGTGTTATTACGTTCCCATAGTAGATAGCCTAGATGTCTTTAATTATTTCCTTCTTCTAGCTGGTGATTAAACCAATGCTATTTTGCCTTCGCTTGGAATTTGGTTTTCATTCCAGAAATTGTTGTTGTTTTCAAAATTATACTTATCATTCCCATCAGCTCTTTATGAACAAACAACAGACTTTTAAAATATTCACTACATCATCGGAATTGATTTTAATTCGAACTGAGGCATAGGGATAATTTATGTTATCAAAACACATGCATCTTTCATGAGGCAAGTACGCATCTTGAAAAACACTAACTTTAAAAAAATGCTAATGGCTTAGTGACCATCCACATCACAGTTATAAAAAATACATACCCTTCAAAAACACAATAGGGAGATTTTGTTTTAAAAAATATAATTGTCTCTTCTAGTACTGCCATCAGGTATTTCCAAGAAGGACGTATGAATAATGTATCGAGTACGAAGGGATGAGCTTATTTGCCCCTTGTATATAGCAAATAATCAGGTTGACCCAAAATATTAAATTTACAAGGCTTAGCATGCAAGACGTCACTTACGGTGTCACTGATAGAGACATCTGCTCCATGAGAAACCCCTACACACAGACTACAATGGCTGCCCTTAGCTCCACACCTTCCACGGTCTTTGTTCACTGGCTTTGACACCTGATCAGCAGATGAGACCCTGCCTTGGCAAACTCTAGTCAATCTCTTCTCCCAAGGAACAAGCCACAGGACAAGAGGAAATGGCCTCTAGTTGTGCCAGGGGAGGTTTAGGTTGGATATTAGGAAGAACTTCTTTCCTGAAAGGGTTCTCAAGCACTGGAAGAGGCTGCCCAGGGAGGTGGTGGAATCGCCGTCCCTGGACGTATTTAAAAGCCGGGCAGACGTGGTGCTGAGGGACATGGGTTAGGGGGGGTTTTGGCAGTGTAGGTTTCTGGTTGGACTCGATGATCTTGAAGGTCTCTTCCAACCCAAGTGATTCTGTGATTCTATTTTATGATTCTAGTGGATGAAAGTGTCTCAATGTACATGATTTGTCCCATGACCCCAGCTCAACACTAGAAAAATTGGGGAAAAGTCATTTGTTCCTCCAACTCTCATAAAGCATGAGGAATTCTTTGTGATAATAGATAAATACCATTTATGTACAAAAAAAAGAAAACAGGAGGTATATGTTCCCTCTGTATGTACTAGCAATGCGCTCAAGGTAGATCTTTATCGCTTTTGGCATGAATTATTAATCAGCCTGAATGTAGGGAACTTAGGTTAGCTCCTACCACCGACCTGCTGTGCCTGCATAAATTCCTACTTATTACACGTTATGCAGAACTCTTCCTTCCTTCACCTCTCCGGAAAGTGAAGATCCACAGCAATCCCTTTTACAGAAATAAGGAACGGGAACTGAAATCTACTGCTTGATGACCCTGGTTCACTCCGGGCACGGAGAGCGCAGAGGGGCACATGGACAACTGCCGGCAGGCGGGCAAAAAAGGGTGGCAGCAGCAGTGGGACCAAAAGGGGCAGTGGCTCTACCTAAAACCTAGGGCTGTCGAACATCTGGGTGACTCAACAGTCTGTCCATGTCCTCCTTAATGGTTCCTCTTTCCAGAAGAAAATACAAGGGAGATAGAAGATCCTCTTGAACTCAGAAAGATAAAAATTCATACTTTAAGCACAAAGATCAACTAGTCGTTCTCTAAAAATATCTCTTATTTGATATGTACACAATGCAAACTCTCCTTTTGCATTTCCCGGAGTATTTGGTTAAAAATAAACAAAATACAGCAACCACTTTGTGGCAGGAGACGCTCTTCCGTCCCCGGAGCTGAACAAGGGATTGACATGGGGCAGCTGGAGGGAGGGACTGGCAAAGCCCAAATCCAGCAAATCTGCCCTCAGTTGTGCGTGCAAACGCGTGTGAGTCATGCCTGATGTCAGAGAAATGCATATTTATTAATCTGTTTAGAAGCATGAGCAACGAGTGCTGCTAATGAGCTGGGATTAGTGAAGTTCTGCACGATGCCTTAAGAGGTGATGGACAAACATGCAAAAGCCCCCAGAAAGCAGAATGTCCCAGGTATACCTACTAATTAACTAAACAGATGCATAAATTAAATGACATTCTACAAAAGTAATCTTCTTTTGATGGGGGTAATTTATTGATTTATTTGGATATTTTCAAAAACTCCATGCTTTTAAACTACAGCTGACAAAGATGGATGGAAAAGCAGTGATTATTTCACAGGAATAAACTTTCAGCTGATGAAATTTATTCCCTGTAGCTGTAATCCAACAAATTAGAACCTGAAATTCAGACCCCTAATCTTACTTCTAAAAAGATGTGATGCATTTCTTCAGGAAAGAGGCATTTTGCTTGGCATCATAAATTAGAATAATACTTTTATAACTCAAAGTTAACGCTTTTTTGTTTTTAAGAACTGAAGTAAACAGCTAGGAGAAAATAAAACCTTCAAAGAAGTATTATTGAAACACGTTCTTGATTCGCGTGATAACAAGTATCAGGCGCAAACACTTGTCAATATGATTTCTCCCTTACACATCACAGCTCCGTAGCTTTTCATCATCGCTCCTGGCATTTCCTGTCCACAAATCTACCCCATCCACCACTCAATTTTTGACAAGACCGTCAGAATACAGCGCATGAAAGAAGAGGAATTTCTTCATAAACAGGTTTTTTCTGACCCTGCTGAACATTGCAGGTTATAAAGTGTCTCCTGAAAAAACTCTGGAAAACTAACACAAAATGAGTCCCTGAACAGCATTATCAATATTTGTCATGTAACCCACGTCACCACGCTGCCCGTCGGCGACGTGTATATACTGACGGCTTCCTCTGGGCCATTTATTCTATCAGATTTCTAAAATCCATTTAAAAATGTGTCTAAGCTATCCGTTGTTAGCAACACCTCGTACCATCAACCGAAAACCTTGAGAAGATTTACCGGCTGTCAGTCCGGCTGTGCTTTTTCTTGTGGGGTTTCAGAGGCGAGTACGAAATGGGGAAGCACAGAGGATTCTCCAAACAAACTGTATACGCTGTACAGTATTTCCCTGGAATTCCTGGGCTCTCCGAATTTCCCGTCACAGACGGATAGCATCTTGTAACTTAAAACATTCTTTCTGAACTCACGCAAAAATAACCCCTCAACTTCCACTGGAGTGGAAGTGGGAACTGATACACTTAAGAGATGAAAGGTTTGGCTTTGAAGACAGAAAAAAAAAAGCTGCCGGTGGGCTTCTGGGCTTCTCAGCAGCCGGGGGCTCAGGGGGGGGCTGGAATTAAAGCGCGTTGACCTGACGGGTTGGTGTGTGGCGTGGGGACAGGCAGAGATGTCAAGTCTGAGGTTTGCTCTGCAGCTTGCAGAAATATCTAACGACATCGTTCTCATAAAAGATGAAAGCGTTTCAGCTACAGATTAAAAACTTCACTGAAGGAATTAATAATAAAAAAAAAAAGTATCTTTTCTACGTACCATTTCCAATCACACAGTTCTGCTAAGCCTGGTAATGGCTAAATTTCATTTTTACCTAGAAAATCAGTTATTTCTCTGTATACTGCATTATCCAACCCAGACCTTGTTCATAACAGGCATTTAGACAGCATCAAAATGATGTTTATAACAGAGAGAAAAGCCAGAAATGACAACTCAGCTGCAATGGGGCTGCTCCTGTCCCCGAGCGTGGTGCGTGCCGCAAGCAGCCTCCTCTCTCTCCCACGACGAGCACTGGTCCCACCGGCACAGCTCAAGCCACACCAGTAGCAGGCATGGGGAGCACCCCAGGACAATCCATCACAGCGACAGGGATCAGTCCTCGGCAAACACCGCGTCTCCCCATCTCTAAACTAACGCTCCCGGGGCTCTGGAGCTGCTGCGGGAGGGAGGTAAGGAGAACGACCCCCAGCCCTTCCGTAACCGGCAAACCCAGCTGGAGGCTCGGCTCGGTGGCATCCCAGCCAAAGCTGGACTCGGCTTCCCCACATGCAAAGGGCCAAAAATAAAAAAACCCCTGAATTAAAAGGAGACCTAGACACATGCATTGGTATTGTCCCAACGAAAACCACTAAAATCTTGACCAACAGAATCCCAGAATCCCCAGGGTAGGAAGGGACCTCTGGAGATTACCCGGTCCAACCTGCTGGCAGGGTCACCCAGAGCAGGTGGCACAGGGTGGCGTCCAGGCGGGTTGGGAATATCTCCAGAGGTGGAGACTCCACCACCTCTCTGGGCAGCCTGTGCCAGGGCTCTGCCACCCTCCAAGGAAAGAAGTTCCTCCTCATGTTCCGATGGAATTTCCCGTGTTCCAGTTTGTGCCCATTGCCCCTTGTCCTGTTGCTGGGCACCACTGGAAAGAGCCTGGCCCCGTCCTCTTGCCACCCACCCTTTAGATATTGATGAGCATTGATGAGATCCCTCTTAGTTTGCTCTTCTCCAGGCTGAACAGCCCCAGGTCTCTCAGCATTTCCTCAAAACAGAGATGCTCCAGTCCCCGGAGCATCTCTGTAGCCCTCCGCAGGACTCTCTCCAGCAGTTCCCTGTCTTTCTTGAACTGGAACAAACAATTCACACCCTGCGCCACACCAAAACCTCGCACCAGCTCCTACGACTCCAGCCCAAGTTACAAGAAAGAATAATAAATGAGAGCAGAACCTGGAGGGCTACAGATGCTGTGAAATGATCATGTCCACAAATCACCTTCCGGAAATGAAAAAGCACAGAGCTAGTTCAGGTGGCCCCGCGGGACCCTGCTGGGACAAGAAGCAGACCGTGCAGCCCCAGGGGCCACCTTTACTCGGTCAGGAGAGACACTGCAACCTGTGGGAGGAAGGTTCAGGTGATGGCAAGGCACTGTCTGCACCAGCTTCCAGGGAGGAGTCAGAGAAGACACTTCCCAAGGCCACCAAGAATTACATGAAAACATCAGAAAACATTAGGCAGAAAACTCACACTAAATGAGGGGTACAACTAACGGTATTGAACAGGCTCCCATTACTAATACCGCATAAATAATTCTTCACGCTTCTCTCGCTTGCAAAGGGCTGATTATTTCAGGACCTAATTTTTCTGTGACTCTATTCAGACTTCTTTTAGAATAAACACGAAGAAGAAACATGATGGGAGTATCCAGTGGTACTGATAGGTCCTTCCCGGACCAGATTCAATGCACAATATTGAAAAGGGCAACGTCAGTGACAGAATTATAAATTCCCAGGCAGAAGATCTTCCAGCGCTCTCCCTCTTCTCTCCGTTTCTCGTGGTGGGCAGAGGCTCAGTTCTCGCTGCCCTTGTTTTGATACCAGAAGGAAACAAACACGTTAATATGGAGCCCGTAAGTGGCAGTGTGGGCTGAGCTCGTTATCCGCAGCGAGAGTCGCGCAAACGAGCAACGGGAACATCTCATCTTCTAAGGCTGATGCCTCCACTGACTCAACACGAGCTAACTCATCAGCCCAAAGCAATCTTGGATCTCACTACAGAACATCTTTTGGGTCATTCCCATAAACTATTTGGATACCTTCTTTTGGAAACAAGAACACGAAACCGTATTGTTTGACTCACTATTATTTTCTCTGGCCACCTCCAAGTTCTGCACCTCATGTTCTCTGTCCCCATCGCAAACTTTCCGATTTTCCCTGCCTGCCGTGATGCTGATTTTTGCAGTTCTGCGTGCAGAGCAGCTCTTCTTTTTGATGCCAACAGCGCGCTAAAGCAAGAATCTGGGAAGAAAATCTCTATGCGAGTCTCATCTTTCAGCTTTAAATACCTGCCCAGTCATCCTGCCACCTCTGCCCCAGACGACAGTATTCTGTCTCCACTAAGAGACACTTACGGGCAGCCCACACACACACACCTCTCTTCTGTCTTCCTCTGTGCTCATCTGTAGGCCCGTCTTGGCTTTCACCTGTTATTACATATTCAGCTTTTCCCTGTATCGTATCACTACTCCCTTCCTCTTGCTCGATCAGATCATTCCACCGTGTAAAGTAATTTCCGCTTGTTCTCTTCATTCCAGAATTAAAACACACAGCCAGAATATTACTGGATATATGCTGATAACTGGTGCCCAGTGTTGTATAAATAGAATCACAGAATAGCTGGAGGTGGAAGAGACCTTAAAGATCACCTAGTGCCACCCCCTGCCCTGGGCAGGGACACCTCCCACCACACCAGGCTGCTCCAAGCCCCGTCCAACCTGGCCTTGAACCTCCAGGGATGGGGCAGCCACAGCTGCTCTGGGCAACCCGTTATTAGCAACTTCATACGTACAATAAATTCACCAGAATCAGTCTTTGTATTACAAGAGTTACAGATTATGGCAACTTTATGGTGCTTTCTCCTCTGAAGCCTCCACCACCTACTGTTAAAACGCCACCCAGCCTGCATCCGAGGGCCTGTCTTGTCCCCATGTCAAGGACAGGCAGAAGAAATTTTTGCTCTTGACGCCTGCCTCCTGGGAAGAGGTTTGCACAACGAAGCTTAATTTTCCCAAGGGAAGCACAATTAAGCACAATTTCCCCAAGGGACCTGAGCCACCGTGTCTGGTCCAACATGCACACACACTGGTTGCCGCACGTGCTGGATGGCAAAAAAATGGTGCCACTCACCCACTAGAACAGGTCTCCAAGCTCTGGCAGGAGGGTCAGACCAGAGGATCTCCAGAGGTCCCTTCCAACCCCTAACATTCTGTGAGTCTGTAATGCAGGGGTTGACAACACAAATTCAAGTACAGGTAGAAACTACTTCAGCTGAATGAGTCCAAGTTACAAAAAATGACACTTTGTGATACCAGAGTCTAAAAGGCAAAAAAAGACAATTTATGAGGGAAAAAAACCACAAAACCCCCTTTGTTTTGGCTCAACAGCCTCACTGTTTCATGACGAAAAGGAGGAGGTTTGTACATTCCTATGTGGGGATGCTGGCAAGGGGAATCCCCAGCAAGTTCTCACCCTCACTTTGCACAGAAACGAGCTTAAAAAGAGTAGAAAATAATTACATACAGTCTGGAGGCCTCCAGTTGTTTTGAAGCTGACAAGGACATGACATGCTTTCTTAAATGCCCCTTTTCCTACCTTAATGGACTTATTTTCCTTCAGACTGACATTTTTTTGCAAGCTCTCTTCAATTAGGATGAAATTTAATCGATGAAATGTTTAACATACTATCAAGGTACTTATTTATATAATGCTAAATATTTAACATCCCTTGTGTTAATGAAGGGAACCAGACCATGAAAAGACACAGTACAGAAAGCAAATGTTTTTGTGACAGCGCAAACAGGAATATTATTGTATTTGTGCGCACACTGCTAGAAATAATTGAGATATAAACATAATGAACAATGCAGAGCAGAATGGGAAACAGCATCTGCCAGTAAGCTCAGCTCTGGACTTCATTATGTTTGATTTTTAAAAAGGGAGATATGAAAGGAAGACTGTACTCTAAAATTTGAAAAGGGGATAAAACTGCATAAAGGAAAAAAAACACAAACCTTTCAAGAGCATTTCGCTAAATATAAAAATCAACTTCTGGGCCATATTTTCAGGGTGAATTTCTGGTTTTGCAATTAAGAGGTGCCCATTTAATGCGAGGTGCGCACCATTACTTTATAAGGCCACATGTGTCCCCAGGCTGGCCCACCGAAGGCCACCGCGCAGCTGGAAGTGAGGGATGTGACAGCAGCTCACAGCTGGCTGCTGGACAACCATTTGGAAATCCTAACGGGGGCAGCTGCAGCGATGGGGTCGCCGCGGGTCACTGGGAAAGAACGCCAAGGTCTTCCAGGGCTGGGTTGTACCAGCGGGTTCTGGTGCCTTGGCCCGGGCACCCTCAGCTCCTGAGAGCCCGGGGATGGGACCAGACAATCCCCTTTCCCGGCTCCCTGCCCTGCACCGACCGGCCACCACCCAGCACTCACTAAGCCCTTCACAGAATCCCAGAATCCGCGGGTTGGCAGGGCCCTCTGGAGATCAGCCAGTCCAACCCCCTGCCAGAGCAGGGTCACCCAGAGCAGGGGGCACAGGGTGGCGTCCAGGCGGGTTGGGAATGTCTCCAGAGGTGGAGACTCCCCCACCTCTCTGGGCAGCCTGTGCCAGGGCTCTGCCACCCTCCAAGGAAAGAAGTTCCTCCTCGTGTTCAGATGGAACTTCCCATGGTCAAATTTGTATTCAAGCCCTTTTCAAAGATGCTGAAGCAAACAGCCACAAAACTGAAAAAAACCCCACCCAAACCCCACCTTCTTTCTACACTAAAATGTGGACAAAGGTTCTTTATCTTCCACCTCCATTTTTCACACAGGAGAAGAAAGGTCCAGACCTTGCTCAAGGCCAAGGACTCCAAACGCCTGGCCAGCACAACCAGAACGTGCAACCCCAAGCACCTACTGACGTGCAATTTAAACTAAACTAAATTCTTTCATTTTTCAGCTTACACTGTCAGGTCTTAATAATTCATTCTTGCCTGTTGGATTAAATAAACTCGCTTCCTCAGCTTTGGACCCGGACCCGAGTCAGCATTTACCTCCCGCTCACCGCAGAGCAGCCTAGCCTTCTCCTTTCTGCCCAACAAACCTCTTAGCATTTGGTTATATTCTTCGTACAATTTGCTAATTTGCCCCTTTTGCCATTTTATTTTAACCCTACATGTTTGATTACACACAACGTAGCTCGTTCTGGGGATGTTCCCTCTCGGAGATGGTTCCTTCTAGCACCATAAGGATCTTGAAGTGCTGGGATGCTGCACCAGTGGGTAGAGAAATCCAGCGGGATCAGTTTTTTGCAATCTGTTACTTGATTTTTTGCTTTTCAGAAGTCGGTATTTTACCTTACATTTCAGCTTTTGCCTTACGATAACTTGATGGCGAAGCTTCATGCAGTGCGGGAACAGAGGACGATGGGGAGGCGGCAGAGCTGGATCCCAGGATTAACCGTCAGACAAGGAGAGCACAGCTCTACCTGCAGCTCCCATGTAACCTAATGCAAAGCCACCCCTGGAATTCACCTTCCTCGAACTGACCCTCTTAAATACATTAGCACCCTCGCAGGACAGTGACAAAACCAAAAATACTCCAGCGATAATGAAGCTTGTTTATTTTATATCAAGAGATCTGGAATAGAAACTTCTTGGATTTAGTTTATCTGGACGGAATACTTGGTGTTCGGTGACCTTACAAGTTTTTGACAAAGAAGAGTCTATAAAGTATATAATTTATCTCCTGACAAATAACGTCAACCGCCAGAATACACATTCCAGTTAGAAAGACGAGCTATTGTTTTGAATACAGTAAAAAAAGGAAATTAAACTAAAGATTATTACGTGAATCCAATGTACCTAACAAAGGGCAACAAATGATTTAATCGTGCTTTTCCTTGGCTCCAACGTTCATGCCTGCACTTCCAATAAGCAATGCTGCCTAAGAACGTCAAGAATTTCCATGAAACTCACGTTCAAAACGCAGTCTGATTATTTACAATATAACTTGCGTACAAAATACATTTGAAAACAGAAACTTTTAAATATTTAGTGGTGCTGGTATCACCAACGCACGTTTTTGCCCAGGAAAGGGAAAGCGTTGCCCACAGAATTAATTTAACCGAAACCTCATCAGCAGTTAATTGTTATTCTTCAAAATCTTACGTGTGTGTGTGTGTGTAACGTCTACACATGTCTACGTCAACAGCGTAACGTCTACCTTTCAGTAATTTCTCAAAGTGATTTTGACAGTCACTGTATATACTAAAAAATACTTTCCATGACCAAGAAGAACCTTTAGGATGTCTGGATTTTAGATAGTTTTTGAAGTCTAAAATTATAGAAGTTTTCAAAAGTCTATGAGATGCAATCCAGATAACCCAGGACAAAAAGAGGAAAAATCTAATAGCAGAATGGATTCTTTTTGCCCTTAACTTGTAATAATCATCACTAGCAGCGAAGTGTTCTGCAGAAAATGCCGAAATTGGATGAGATTTTCCTTACCTGACAGTGCAGCGCTCCCCGTCTGGCCCCGGGGCACTAGAGCAGCACACGGGAGGGCAGGTGGGGACGGGGGGCGCGGGGACACTGCGGGGACGGAGGAACGGAGCTCTCCTCTCCATCTCTCGACTGAAGAGATTGTTCCCACTTATCCCACTTATCCCGAGACTCGCAAACTGAGAAGTCAGGTGAGTATCTTGCCCTGTATTTTTCAAACCTAATGAGACCGTGCCTTTTCCTTTTCACATTTCTTGTACACAGCGTTTGTTCCACCACTGAACCTCGTTATCCAGCAGAAGCCTGGTTATTTCTGTCTTCTTTTTTTTTTTTTTTTTTTT
>VZSF01004275.1:0-38984 GCA_013398295.1 Chionis minor | reverse complement strand
TTTTTTTTTTTTTTTTGTATTTTATGCTAAATATTTTTAGATTGCCATGAAATTCCAGTAATCCACCTCTAGATGACACATGGAGTTTCTCATGAAGAAAGGTGCTATATATACATTTACATTTTTATTATAAAGCTTCAAATCTCCGCTTCCCCTGAGAGAGCATAAATATTACATATGGCTGTTGAAATTGCAACCCTATACAAACAACTGGAAAAATAAATTCAAGCAATACTTCATGGCAAGAAACATTACAAACCACTTGCGCTGCTGAAACACGCTATTTGTAACAAATCTGACACAGAATTAAGTATCTTATGCCTTTAATTACATCATTTGTAATGAAGGCTCAACTATGTATAAGCATAGGATGACATTATTTTTTAAATTATAGCTCTTAGTAAACAGAAGAAAAAATATTTATACTGGATCACTACCTTTACATATAACCCTCTTTTCTTATATTTTTTGAATTAATATAGTACTTAGGAGAAAGCAGCACAGTGGAACTGTCCTCAGCACAGGAAAGACATGGAGCTGTTGGAGTGGGGCCGGAGGAGGCCCCGGAGATGGTGGGGGGCTGGAGCCCCTCTGCTGGGAGGACAGGCTGGGAGAGCTGGGGGGGTTCAGCCGGGAGAAGAGAAGGCTCCAGGGAGACCTTCCAGCCCCTGCCAGGGTCTGAAAGGGGCTCCAGGAAAGCTGGGCAGGGACTCGGGATCAGGGAGTGGAGCCATGGGATGAGGGGTGATGGTTTCACACTGGAAGAGGGAGATTGAGATGGGATATTGGGCAGAAATTGCTGGCTGTGAGGGTGGGGAGCCCCTGGCCGGGGTTGCCCAGAGCAGCTGTGGCTGCCCCATCCCTGGAGGTTCAAGGCCAGGTTGGCCGGGGCTTGGAGCAGCCTGGTGTGGTGGGAGGTGTCCCTGCCCAGGGCAGGGGGTGGGAATAGATGATCTTTAAGGTCCCTTCCCACCCAAACCATTGTATGACTCTGAGATAAATGATGAGCCCTGCACACTTTGCGTGGTTGTGCTAATGCACAGGAAGCCCAAACAGTGTCGTTTCATTCAATCTCTGGAGTGAGCTGTCGCCGTTTTCTGGTGCGGTACAAACTTACCGGTAAAGAAAACCCCTGCTCCGAGAAACTCACACTGATTAGTGATAACAGAAGGTGCAACTCCTGCAAAACCAGCCTCCCCGGCACTGGGGTCACGGAGCTGCCCTTGCCCACCGATACGGCCGTCAGCCCCTCTGACCTCCTCCCCATCAGGGACAGCCTGGCCAAAACAGTTCTGCAGCTGGGAATGAGAAAACTGCAGGACATCACAGTAATAAGGACTTCCATATTTTCTTGCTTCAGCACCTGGTTTACACTAAATCTCATTATCTGTCCCCTAAACCTTGAGTGAGCCCTTCGGAAGAATGACGCTTGCATAGCACGCTGCTCCACAGTCGTTTGGGATTAGATGTCAATTAATACCCCGATGAAGCTCTAGCTTCACGTCATGTTCGATAGGCTTGAGAAAAGAATTCCTGACGATGGAACTCAGGGCTGCCGCGATGAAAACACATTCCCTCTGCACCCAGCAAAACACACATCCCTAGGTACAAGGACACTTCTCCACCCCTTTCAGTGGACCAGGCAAGTGACATTTCACAGGAACAGATTTGCTCATTGAACATTTTATGTACGGACAAGTGAAAAAAACCCATAATTAAAACAGAACAGTCCTCTCCAATTCAGTTAGCAACGAGATGGAGCAACTGAGTGGCTGTGGGCGCTGGTGGGCACCTCTCCCACGGCGCTAAGCAGCATCTTCTGTAACAAGCAGGAGAACGCAGGCAAACAACGCGCGTTAGAGGCCAGTTATTAAAGAGCAGAGACTATGGTGGTTGCATCAACAAGTTCAGTAACAGCAACACCGACCTCTTCATTCAGGGCTGCTTTCCCCAGTGGGGAAAGGAAAAGAACTAGATTTTCTTAGAATCACAGAATCACTTGGGTTGGAAGAGACCTTCAAGATCATCGAGTCCAACCAGAAACCTACACTGCCAAAACCCCCCCTAACCCATGTCCCTCAGCACCACGTCTGCCCGGCTTTTAAATACCTCCAGGGACGGCGATTCCACCACCTCCTTGGGCAGCCTGTTCCAATGCTTGATAAAGCATTGGATAAGCTTGGTAAGCTTCTTAACCTACAAAGAATAAAATTACATAATTTGCTTTGTTTATCAGATCACCCTTCAAGCTCTTCTCCTTTTTGTCTTCCTTTGCCACCTACTTTAAAATCCCATCTCGACAGCGCTGTGACCCATTTCCACAAGCTAAGCTCCAGATCAGGAAGAGGAGGCATACACAACCCACGCTGGCCAAGGGGCTACCAAACCCACGCCTCTACCCACGGCACGGGAAAGGGAAACCTGCAGGGGAGCGATGGCTTCACGACAGAAAGTGCCAGAGAGCTCCAGCACTGGCAAAAACTGGCTTACAAAGAAATTGAAGAAGCAAACATAAGCAGTTAAAGGCACAGAGAACACAGCTTAATGAAACTGCTCTTCGCTTAAAGAAATAAACGTTGCCATTAGAGGTCCGAGCGTCAAAACCCCTTACAAAACAACGAAGGACCCCATTCTCATTGCATTTCACTGGGGGAATATAAGAAGAGGCCAAGAAAATCTCCAGCTGCTGAAGAGCTGCACAGTCTCAAGGTGAGTAACTACGTATTTCACATGAGAAGGAGGAGTCCAGCCTCAGCTCTACCAAAGCCAGACAGCGCTTGAGAGAAGCGAGTGACCTCATGGCAAAAACCTTCAGGCTCCCTTCGGTGCCAAACCCAAAAGAGGAGGAACTCAAGGCACTGCAGCCCCCGGGGGGAACACGACCAGCTTCTGCTAGAGAAAGCAGAGGGTGCGCTTCTGAGGGATGGAGTGTTGGAATTCCATTTCCTATGTGAACTGGATCCAAACGCTCACCTGGGTGGAAGAGCAGGAGCGGGAATGACCACCAGCCAACGCTACAAAGCGTTACTGAATGCTGAACGCCCTGTGCCGCTCAAGGCAAGAACAGGTTAGTTATTCCTTTGTCAATCCATTAACACAAACCCCTCCTAACTGCCAACTTTCGGAAGCAAACGCCCTATTCTGCTGAGCTAGTTTTCATTAACAATTAATGATACATTTCAGCTACTTTATAATATGAAAAAATGCTGTGCAAATGATGCAAGTCCTTTTGAAAAAAAGGTCTATTCCAGAGATCTTCTTGAGATAAAAAGAATATGAATGATACTAAACCACAGTATTGATTACATAAGCAATTTTAATTAAAACTACAAACTGATTTTAAACTGGACTAGAAGCTTGTTTGAGGGAAAGAAATAACGGTTATTTTCTTAACAACAAAAAAAAAGCTCTAAATGTCCATGTTTCCATAGAGACAACCTCTATCTTTTTGTGCTTACTAATCTATCTTGGTCGATCAATACTTTATGGTAATTGTTTCCATGGTAATTGCAACTATAATAATCCCCCTTTTCATTATAAAAGGAATGTATAAACGCAAAAACAAAACAACTTGGGGAACACAGACTACGACTGCAACAGTGGAACACGCTCCTTTGTCTTGATGAAGAGAATTGAGAAATTCGTGCTTAATTAACCCAGCTGGAGTTCACAGCTTAGGTGAAGTTTCGAAGGGAATCTGAGGATGGGGATGCAAAGTCGGGGTTCCGCCCAGGGCTGGGCTTGATCTGGCGCAGGGGAGTTCAACAAGCTGAGAAAAATAAACCAGAGAACCCTTGGGGCCCATTTTCCATGGTGTGAAGGAAGAGCAGGAGGTTCTGGGCACCACTGCCACCCTGCAGCGCTCCGGTCTCATCCTGGCACCCCGCTGACCTGGACAGGGACAGGAACGAGACGGTGCCGATCCAGAACACCAGGGCACAACGAAATAGCAAAGGACGAACCATTGGTGACAAACCAAACGATCACAGAGCTGGGGGGAAGGAAGGTTTTATTTCCACCCTGGACCCGTGTCCAAACTGATCATCCAGGCAATGTGCAGAAATGCTGGGTATCAGCCATGGGGCACCACAGAGAACAGCCCCAAGTCCTTTATCTTAGTCATTAACTCCCAGAAATGATCGTTTAAATGTTCATTATCACTCAACTAAAGCTAACAATAAAATAAAAGTGACAACGCACACGTCATGCTTCACACGGGTCAGGATTTCAGCGTCAGTTGACAGTGAAAAGCCCCTCCAACAGAGCCCCGTAAAGTCACGTCTTCAGTAAAATTCTTTTCTGGTTTTAAACTTTTGCAAGGAAAGAGACATCGCTCCCAAAGTAGCATTTCCACATAGTTAAATCGCAAAGCAGCAGGGTAAAGGTAACATCAGGTAAAACAAATTTCATCAATACAAAGATTAGCAATTAGCAGCTAGCT
Source organism: Chionis minor (assembly GCA_013398295.1). Classification (NCBI taxonomy): domain Eukaryota; kingdom Metazoa; phylum Chordata; class Aves; order Charadriiformes; family Chionidae; genus Chionis; species Chionis minor. The sequence continues at coordinate 34,543 of VZSF01004275.1, read as the reverse complement.
AAAAAGGAAATTACCTAGAATNCCCCCCCCCCCCCCCCCGCATCAGGACCAATTTAGCAATTTGTGATAGCTTTCCATGTGAACCAAGGAGAGCAACAGTATAGAAATTAATTACGTTGATTATGTACTTGATTACAGTGGATTAAGCAGCATTACACAAGTGCTGTTCCCGTGGCAGTGTGAACTGTGTCAACGCTCTCTTCACCCGCCTCTGCCGTAAAACCGCAGCAGCTCCGAAACGCCAGGCTGGCTGGAGCCTTCCCCCCTCCTTTAACCCCTCAAATCTATTTTCTGGTTAAAACATTTAGAAAAATGGAAGACGTGGCACCGGGCTGAGCTCACCGCTTTAGCTGTGCATCAGGTCCAGGATATTTAAACAAGCAAAACTGGAATATAAAGCAGTCACCAGCCAAACTTTACGTTTGGTAGCGTGTTGGCTCATCTGTACTTGCAATACCAATGGCTCTGAAAAGAGCTCGGCCCGTCGCTGTTAGGGAAGGATGGCACAGAAACCTGAGCCTAAAAAGTACATTTTTTTTTTTTTTTTTAAACTGTGGAAAAAAGAAAGGAAAGAATAAAGCGCACTTGGTGGGGAGAAGAGTAGAAAGGGTCTATTAGTCTATATATTGTTCTGCATTACACAAAATTCCCCAAACTAGCCCAAAGGTTTAAACCCTTCGCTAACCTGAGCTCGCACCAGGGATTCCCTGGTGGCATCACTGGTGGCATCACCGGTAGTATCACCAGTGGGGGCGGCGGCAGCTCTCAGCCATCAGCCGCAGCGCAGAGGGACAGGGGGGAGCAGCGTTCCCGTCCCCGCTGAGCCACAAACTGTGTCCAAATCACCGGCTGGCTGGCTCTGACCTCAGCACGCTGGAAGACAGTTGATAATGTATCTGCACGAGCCAAACGAGCCTTCGGGGCCACCTCTCCCCGTGTTGGTAGGAAGGTCCAAGGCTCCGTTTGACCTGGTGCGTCAAGCAGGGAGCCAACAGCTTTGCGTTTTCCCTGACTTTAAAATGACGATGAATGTTTTAAATCAATAGCTGATCTGTAAAAATGCAAAGGCAAGGGAAACTTCCGGGGGAAAATCCTGAAGGCACACAAAAGGCTAATTCTGCTTTAACAACAGGTCACCTGCTCCAGCACTGAAGTTACCAAGGAACCCCTGAAGACACGGAGCTGCCAAGTCCAATCCATCAGCGGCGCCGGGTTACGGTGTAGCCTGCTGGCAGGGCTGACCCCCCCGAACTCCTCCTGCAATGTGCAGAACGCAACATTCCGACCCAAAAAAACCCCACAAAAAACCACGGGCGGAAGAAAAATTGCAAGCCATTTTGGTGCATATCTTCATGCCCATTTTACGAGCTCTCCTCTCGAGACGATACACTAAAATCAGCACGCAATTTGTTTTCTCAACTGCTCCTGTGATGGAGAGCCTTTTTTTTCTGAAAGAGTTGCAACCTGGGTGTGGGGCAGGGTGGAAATATTGGAGTAGTTGGCCAGTTCAGTGTTTTATATGTTATATACCTGTTAATTTATATGTTATATAAATACATAAAAAAATATAAATATATAAACAATTTATGTGTATACACATCAATACACACACACATTCTTAAATAAAAAAAAAGTACCTACCTGCTTACTAGCCTATAACTCTACTGATTTCTTTGGGAAGGAACTCTTCATCCCACAGGCATTAAGAAGGAAACTACCTAATCGGCTGGCAATTGGAAACCTCTCCATAAACGCAGGGAGTTTGCAAAAATGCCAAATATACAAAAGCAATGAAAACACGTATTTCACGTATACTCCGAAAACACAAAACCTGTATTTCGCCAAGTATATTCTGACACTTGAATTATTTACGACAAAGCTCTTTCCAAGTGTCATTTAAGAATTAGAATTCTGTTCTTTTAGTGCCTATGGCTCAGAATGCAGACAGTGCCCAAATCCTTAAAAATAGAGGTTCAAACAGGTTAAATATATAAAAAGTACCATTAAATGCTGTGAAAATACCACTGTGGTATTTCCCATCTTTGGAATTGCGTTGAAGGAGCCATTCTCTAACCTGCGGACAGCCTGATCCCGCTCCCACCGATGCTAAAGGGGTTTCTGTCACTGACTTTGGTGACAGCAAAACTGTCCCTTGCGTGTTTAACAGAGCCCTCTGTGCTAGAGGGCTACGCAAACACGCGGGTGTCCTTCACCGGTATCATTTCATCCTAAAAATAAATTCTTTAATTCTGAATTCTTAAAAATCTACATTAAAAATCAACCCTTCTGCATTATTTATTTTTAATTAAAAGTTCATTTTGAAACTTAGAATTTTCTGCGTGAAATCCAGCAAAGGGAAGCAAAAACCTGGAAACCTTTAGGTGGAAAGCGCTATTTCTTTGATGAGAAGAATCAGGATCCCGCTCCCGAAGGAGAGGAGAGAGCATGGCGGGGTGGAGACGCAACCTTGCTGTGTGTGACCTGCCATCCAAAGAGGACTTTTTTTGAAAGGTGGGAGCCAGGGAAAAGCTACACCTACGAATGACAAAAATACCCAATGAGCCCATTCCATAACAAGAAAAAAACCCAACTTGGTAGAGCTGGGCACTTCACTTCAAAATGCAATAAAAATAGCGCAGCGTGATTGTTTTGCAACCGTGCTGGAAGCCCTCAGTTGTTTCATTTTTACAAATTTGTACAATCATGTTACAATTAAAAAGCCAGCCAAGAAAATGTATGGTTCTGTATATTAAACCGTTGATTTAAGAAGGAAGAACTCCTGTAAAACTCCACTTCCTTGACAGAGAATCTACCATGGCAAGCTATTTCAGTACGCTCTGGTTTCTACTAACGTTATCTTGTTCAGGTTCAATTACAGAGACGTTCCCCATGCATTTTTACTGAGAGCTGTAATGCTTTCAGCCCCACTTTGATAGCCCAAAACTATTAAAAAAAAACAAAACGAAACCCCCAACCAAATTCGGAACTACATATGCTTGTCTTCTTAAAGTTCTCATTATTAAAGTGCATTTCTCTTCCTCCTCCTCAGGTGGCAGATGGAGTAGTACAAATCACACTTCAGCATATCCTTGGGAAATAACTGGAATAAAACTAGCTCATTTTTAAAGCTGTAGATACCAGAAATACGAGAAATACGGCTGAGTACATGCACCATACTGACAGCCATGCAGCCGTGAAAACGTAATTTAAGAACAGATGACAAATGGCATACAGCTAGCTACACATGCATATAAAATGGCAATATATACTTTTCGTATCCCACTCGAAAATCAGCCTTTGTGTGAAAATGGACAGCACAATAGCGCATCGTATAGAATAAGGTGAATATTACTGACTTCCCTGACATGCCTCAAGCCATGGGAAATGCTCAACATCCTAAAATATACATTCCTATTTTAGCGAAGAGCTTGTCCTAGCTGAAAAGCTAGACTGGAGATACACAACTTTGATAGAAAATAAGAGAAACTTCCAACCCCAAGATGTTTATTTAAAAGCTAAATAGGAAGAACCGCCGTCTTTATTAAATGCCGCATCTAATCTAGATACAGCTAGATGATGTTGGCGGCTCAGAAAACTCTTGAGGTTTGGACTTGCTTCCCATGCTGATGACCAAGAAGACATCAAGGCTCTTCTGCCATTTTATGTCCTGCTGCTCACCACAAGAACCTCAAACACATCCCAGTTGCACTGAGGATGTTCCTTGCTTACAAAGAGTCTCCTGCCAGGTTGCAACAGGACTGGAAGTTATCGCTTTGGGCAATAACACAGAACGCAAATGCCAGGATGCATCGGGCCAACCCACGGAAGAGAATCGATGCAGCAGTCACTTGTTTTGCTCTTCAGAAAGTTGCTCAGTGAGCTCATTCCTCCTGTCTTCTCCTCCTGCTTCCTCTCCGTGGTTCACCCTGAACATCACCTTCAGGATTTTGCAGAGTGCAAGGGAGTTGATGAAAAACTCATCAACGACTCCTAGTGAAGATAATTTATGGAGAGAGGAAACTTTGATCCGAGGACACAGAACTGGCAGAGCCTTTGATGCAGATGATCGATTGTTTTTGGCAATGCTGTCTGGGTTGTGCTGTTAGTTAAGGGAGTTACCTTTCTTCTCAGGTTGAAATGCCTTTTGCCAAGTAGAAATTTGATTCCTTTTATGTCAATTATTTTGTGTTGAATATATTGACTCAAGTCTTTGTTGTGGGTGTTGTCAGGAGTGAGAAGTTTTTCCAGATCTCCTTCCTTTGAAGGCTGTTTCAATATTAAGTATGAGTAAGCTAAGGATGAAGATGAGTCAGACCTATCACTCAATGAAGAGGCAGCGAGAGGGGCTTTGAACTATCAGAGACGATATGGATATGGAAGCCCTCAAGTGCACTGGGAGAAACTTACCCAAACGCTTCTTTCAACTGGGTGAATCACATTTGAAGCATGCGACATGGTACAGAACTCCTTGCAAGACTTACTGGGGTTTTTCACCATACGTTCACTGGAAGAAAACGCCCCTTTAGCTTAAAAGGGAGCACGTAAACCATTACACAGCCCTGAATATTTCATAGAAAAGTGATATCCAGTCTCTAGACTTGAAAAGCTCACAGGAGTTAAAAGAAATCTTAATTTCTCTAGCATTTCTGCTGAATTCCTTCCCTGAAGTTAAGTAAAATTTTCCTCAATTTCTCTCAATAGTAGAAAAAAAAAAGTCTGAAAATGCTTCAAAACTCGTAGCTCATTTTTCTCTCACTCCATACTAGAAACAAAAATGCTTAACATCAACTTTACTATCTGACAATTTATTTAAAGCAGGAAAGAGGTCAATTAATAATACTTATCTGTGAACATAAATAACTCATTCTTTTTGAAAAAGGAAGTCAAGTGTCCGAAATAGCAACGAATCTTCCTGTTCATTGATTTTGTTAATTATCAGTAAGCTCTGAAGTTTCACAGGGGGGAAAAAAAACCTTCTTGTAATTCCTTACAAGAGGGTCGCAGATCCTGCAAATCTCCGGGGAGGTAACGGAATCCAGGCTTCCAGGCTGGAAGCACACCTGGGATTTCCTTGGAATGATTTACCTTTTTTCTCACGTCTTGTTGCATAAGAGCTCCTGTCAAACAACTCCCTTCCAGACGAAGAAGGATTTAGTTCTCTAGCACTACAAATGTGATCGTTCCCTTATAATCCCATTCTTTTTTCATCCCACTTCAGGGGAAACTGAAACAGAACTGAGCGATCTCGATATAAACAAATAAAAAAGTGTAAGACAAACCCCCAAAAATTCAACTGCGAGTGTTTTTGTGACAAATTCTAACACAGCAGCACACGAGTGACACGCGTGAAAGCCCCTAGTTGCAATCTCCCTATTTTCTGCTAGACTCTCCCGGGTGGAAAATACCACCTCCGTGGCATGGAGGTGTCCAGGGAAGAGGAGGACGAGGGTGCCTTCAGCCCTGCTCTGCCCCGCCGAGCGCGATGCCGCGCTTTCCCAGGAGCACCGGGATTTCCCACGGGGCTCTCCTGCACGGCCCAGCTCAGAGATGGGCTCAGACCATGCCTTCGGATGCTCTTTCGGAGCATCCTGTTTCTAACCCCTTCCCAGCCTTTCGACACGGAACGGTACAGAAAAGCGGCCGCAGTATGAAACCCTGGCAGGATGGGGAAAGAGGAGGAAGGTCAGGCCGCAGCGCCCGAGCCCGGCGCCTGACGTCAGCCCCGCTGACCCCCTGCCCTGCTTTGTCTCCCTCCTGCCTCGCTCCTCCTCCAGCCTCCAGCCCTTTTGTCCTTCCCCTCCACGCGCTTCCCTCTTCGCTGGCATGACTTCATCCCTTTCTTTTTACCTTTCGGCTCTTTTTTACATCTGCTGCCCTCCTTTCCCCAGTGCTTTTATTTACAGGTTCGCTCTGGGTTCAACGCCGCCGTAAAAACCCACTTTGACAGCATTTCCAGCGCACTAATTCCGCGTTACAGCACAGCCAGCTCTGGGCTTTCAAGCGCTTTTATTCAGTGGAGGGTAAAACCAAATAAGCGCAAGGTTGTTGCATTGGCAGCGTTGCCACTCCAAGCAACGCTGAGAAGAAACCTGCCCGGTCCCCATCCCACCACCCTCCTCTCCCCGAACCCCCCGCAGCCCCCGGCGGAGCCCGCTCACGCCCGTAATGCCCAACGTTTCCTGGCACCTCAAAGAAACCCCCTTCTGAAAACTAAAATGATTCCTTGAGCCTGTGGGTCGGTTTGCAATTCCGATCTTAATTCTCAGCATGTTTTTATAAAGCCGGAAAGTAGCTGGGAGCGGCTAGTTAATCTATATGCAAATGAACGGTATGCATATGGTATCGCTCTGCTAAGGACCCTCGCACGGAAAAGCGGAGCCGCTTCAGCTTTGTTCCACAAATGTTCCAACTGCTATTTTCACGGGATGACGTCCTTAGTGTCATGGTTACAACAATGCCGCAGAAAGCATCCCTCTCGCCTCTCCCCGCCGATAAAACAGCTCGCTGGCAACAGCTGAGCCGCTGCCACCGCCGCCGCCTCCCTTCCCCTCTGCCACCCCCTCCCCGGGGCTGTCCCCCTGCCCGCGGTGGCCGCCCGCATCCAGGCGCCCCGCAGGGATGTCACCGGGGGTGCGAGGGGTCTGCAGTGGGCTCGTTTGCCCGGCACGGGCAGGAACGGCAGGGAAATCTGCACCGAGCACCGTCGCTCAGCGCAGCAGCATTTAACAACGGGGCATACCGGTACACAGCCCTCATTTCCTCATTATATTTTAATGGGTTTTGTTTATTAAAAAAGTTAGTCAGCACTTGCGAAGGCTCCTCAGCTGACTCCGAGTTGTGCTTATTATCCTGTCATTTTTCAAAGTCCCTGTTTCATGCAACAAAGAAGAAGCAAGCGATATTCCCGGCTGTACGGACACTCCGTCAGCTCTGCAAGCTCGAGGAGAGGTCTTTGAACCTTCTTCGCCGAGAGGCGCAATTTAAGCTTGTTCTAGATACTATTTTTCCCCATTTACAAATACAAAGCACCTCATTTTTCATCTCACCCAAACATTACCGAGCTTAATAACCAAATAACGGATTTCGAGTACAGATAAGTAAATCTTATTCAGACAGAAATCTCATCAGCTGGGCTTCACTGTATTCTTTTCCCCCGCAATATTTGCTTATATCTCAACTCTGTTACACGCAATTTTAAATGTCTGAATTTCAAAAGATATCCCTTTTTCTGTTCCCTGTTGGTCCTTCCTGAGAAGAAGATTGCTCTGGTCAATCTTTTTCTTATTATAGAATTTTCTCATCTTTAACATTACCGAATACTACTGTAATTTCACTATTATCTGTTTTCAAATCAGAACTGAAGAAGAGGTTGGTTCGGGGTGGGTTGTTTTTTGGGGGTTATTTTTGAGTTAATGACTCCCACCTGTGTCGTTCATGGTAGAAGGCAATAATTAAATTGCAGAATTTCAAACATTTTCTTGACATAATGGTTGCTTTCCCATTATCAGACTACCATTTTTCCCTCCACCACTATTCTTAAAATGATGAGCAACTGACAACCATTAAATGTCAGTGCAGGAAACTGGCAGATCGATGGCGAATGACTTGCGACTGAATAGAACTTCAGCAAGTCTGGCCACCCCCTCTGTCACAGTACCAACAGAGTTAAAAGTAATTATTTTTCAAGTTTGAAAAGGGCAAAGCCCACGCCAGTTTGTTTTAGGCTGGTTTTTGACTTTCTCCCCCTACCCTTTGTTTGTCTTTTTTTTAATCAATCAGCTAAAAGCCTGGCACGCCTTAGTGTTCAAAGATGCTCTTTCTTTGCCATGATAGTCCAGAGAAAAACAGCCCAAAGAAAAAAAACCTCAATTTCTTTTAAAATCTGCTTGCATTTCAAAGTTTCAGACAGTCAACAGAACCTGACGTACTTTAAGTACATCATGAGAGCCTTTGAGTCCCACCTGCAAATACGATTAATGAAATACACAGGTCTATTTACTCCACTTGAAAGGTTCCCAAGATTTTTTAATAACTTTTTTCCTTTTTCCTCTCACGCGTTCTTTATCAATAAAGCAGCGTATGCATTGAGGAAAGCAAGACCGTCTACTGAAATAAACTCAAGAAAAGCCAGATTCATGGAAGACAAGACATCCTAACACTGCTACGGCATCCGCATTCCTCACTCTAAAAAGGCATTTTAAGATTCCAGTAGAATCAGACCCTATGCAAGGAAAATACCTGCCAGGGATTCACGCTGTTAAGACTTTAAGTCTTACCACAAGGTACAATCTACTGATTTCTGATGATGAAAGAGGAGTAACTCCTGCTGCTTGCAGTGGTTGAAGAAATTCTGGCATTTCACAAAGTGACTTGAAAGTCCGAACACGCCAACACTTCAAGCTGCAAGACAGAACGGAAACTTCTACCTGAAGAAATACTTTTTTATCAAAAGAATTAGTTTATTAGAAGGCCTTTATTCTCCTTTATTAGCCTCTGCTGATTGCAGCGCCCTGACGAGAAGGGTGTTTTCTCTGGATGCACTACCCACCCTGGCGTAACTCGAGGGAGAAAGCAGTATTCAGTTCTTACAGCATTTGCATCTTAACAGGACCTGGGTGCTGGCACCTCATTTAGCACATGCATAACCATGGAATACAGAAGAGCCACAGGAATCCAAATTTTTCACATGCCTCTCACTGCTTATTTGACCCCATTCCAGCCTCTTTCTTATTTTAGCCCAGCGGCAGCCCCTTTGCCTTGTAACTTCTCAATGAACATTTCACTGTCCCAAAGTACCTCGGGCTTCTCTGGTCTATTTGCAGCTGGAGCCCTCAACACCGCCTGCATCCGTCGGGATCCCGGGTTCCACATTCCTTTCTGAATTCACCGCCACAATCCCAGCCTTAATTTCTTCATCGGGATATGTCAAATTTAAAAGCTATTCAAGTTTTCATTTCAGTGTGTCCCAGAACTACTCTAAAGCCTGAGGGAAGTGCAAAGGAAGAGTACTGTTTCAATTTAAATACCAAAAAGGCACAAAACGTATGTATTTAAAGGTCAACCCCCCCCAAAGCTATCTCTTCTAAAGCACTACAAATAACACTAAAAATCCTTTTTTGTGTGTATGTGGGTTTAGAGGTCTTAAGTGTTCTCCCTACACCCATGGTTAAGAATTATTGCTCAGTGAAGAAGGGGACAGTCAGAAATTGCTCCCAATAGAGAATCCACTTCAGTGAAAGGGAAGAAATCATAATTCATTCTTCAAAACAAATAAATCCCCTGAATTAGTTCTCATTATTGCTAACCCAGAGAAATATGCAATCATTTGCTATTGTTCTTGATTTGTTTGCATTAAACTTTACTACGTCTGCAGACGATAAAATAGAAAAATTCTATCATTGGTTTAGAAATAAGGCTCTCGATTCACAACCAGCAAAGACCCAAGGAGAGGCCAGAGCAGAAAGGGTTCCTGTTACTCCGACAGCACTTCCATAGCTCTCAAGCACTAAGGAGAGACCAGAGCGGAAAGGGTTCCTGTTACTGGGACAGCACTTCCATAGCCCTCAAGCACTCCTCAAACAAAGCACAATCTCCCAGGAACAGGAGAGAATTCACTCCATTTAGAAATTCCTTGGGTCATCTCGTCAAGAACATGAAATGAGAAGGTTAATTGTACCAAAGGACTGCCCAGCTGCAGAGGAGACACGTCCTTTGACGCCCGTTGGGTCTGTCCCCTGTGCTGATGTACGAGGGAAACCACTGGAGCTGGTGAGGACATAAGGGGGCACCTTTGGAGAGATGCAACTCCCTTCACTCGGCCATGGGGACCGGAGCTTCTTTATTAAGAGCAAAACCACCAAATACCGCTCAGCCAAGGGTACGCACTCTCGCGGCAACCCCTTCCTTCCAGGGGCCCCATAATGAGAGGTCCACACCACACCACACCACACCATACCATACCCTATCCTGACCATTCTCCGTAATATAAATGCCATTTAGAGGCTTGTAAGAAGACATGCCAATAGCTAAAAGCCATAATCTCCATTTTAATTCTTGCAATGCTAGGTAATTTCACAGCATACTTCATTAGTAAAATAAAATAAATATAATTTCTCAGTGAAAACTGCACAACTCTTGCTGAACAAAGTCCTAGGTGAGGGAACAAAGAACACGTCACATGAAGCAAAGCAGCTATAAACCTAAAAGTAAGTGACAGAAAATAATGTTATAATAAAATATGTAGAACACGAATGTCAGTGATACAAAAGAAGGACGGCTTGACTGGGGTTCACAGTACAAGTCCTACTAAATTAAAAATAAAACAATTGAGAAATACACTACTGAGGCTGGTACCTAGGTGGTTACATTCATCCAGGCTGCCAATTGCCACCCAAGATGCATTACAAGCGAAATAAAAGCTTATTAAAGTTGTAACGTTGCTGTATTTCAAACCCTGGGTAGGTATATCCAATTCTGTCCAGAACAGCTGGCATCAGAGTAAGGGATTATCTGCAAAATTATAATTAACCTTGTGTAAAGTGTTCCTGGCTAACATAAAGAGCTGCCTTTTATTCTATTCTTTAAGACAGGAAGAGGCCCAGGAATTAGACTAACAATACAAAGATTTATACTTTAGCCAGAAAGACAGCTAAGAAATGAGATCCTGCCCCTGAAAATCCTGGTGGTTTTTGACATCAGAGGGCTGGGCTTTCAGCCCCGCCTGCATCTCCAACCAACCGTGACATTCTCTGAAACACCACCAGTGAAAAAAAGAATGAAAGAAATTAATGTTCTGGCATGGATGGTAAACAGAATATAAATATTATTCAGCTTCTCAATGAGATTAGATAGAAACAGCCACTGCACTCTAACAGTATTTCCATCTCTACAGTCAGATGCAAATGAAATCTGGGGATAGAGGCAATAACTGAAATCATTCACCAATAATGAAAATAAGTGAAAACTCCCGCCGGAGAGTTCTATCATTCGCCAGTTTCTCAACCCACTGAAAAACATGTACTTAAATAACAATTATTGGGATTTCACAGGATGCCATTTAAACAATTTAACTAAAGCAATTTCATTCTCAGCAAAGTGCTGGACAAGACAGAGTTACAATGGATTTTTTTTAAAAAACCCATTCCTATTGCATAAACAACTTGGATGTAATTTAGGGGGGAACAAGATGGAAGATTTCCTCTTTGGGGAGATCTTTTTTGCTCATTTTGGTTTTTAATAATGGTACATGCTTCCTAATAGCATCCCTTTTGTGCCTCACCGCTCCCTGGCTTTCCCTCCTCTCTCTATGCCTTCTCCGGACACACACTCGTACGAGTATTTCAATGTATACAGGCTTCCCTCTGCTCCTTCTCACTCTTACTGACCCAGTTTAAAGGTGGAAGCTACAGCATCAGCCACGAAATACGGGCTGCATTGTTTCCATGGTCCCTTGATTAACTACCATAGTAACCAGGTAGTAGTGGATTTGTAGATGACTACTTCATCTTCTTTGCATCTCAGTTATTATCTTTGAGGTGAGAGCAGGAAGGCAATTCACGACGCCAGTTTCCACACTGCATCATGCAAAAACCCCTTCAAGTTAATTGTAAGCGAGGAGGAAGGAATACGGATGATGAACAACCCTGTGCAAGGCACACAGATACTCACTGACTCCACTTGGAGAAACAGGTGCCGTGGTTTCTACCACTTCTGCTTGAAGCAGGAGATAAGGGTATCTCCTGCTGGAAGGGACCATGATCAATGTCCAACAATCGGTGTCACCAGGTGAATGTCCACAAGTCCTGCTCTTGTTCACCCTGCAAGCTGACTTTTGAAGCAGCTCTCCCATCGGTCCCCGTTGATGGTGTTTTGGTTGCAATCTGGGACAGTCTTGAAGTACACAAACTAGAAGTTTTCAGGTGAAACTGAACTGGAAGGTGCACCACAGATGCACCCGAGGCTCTCCAGCCCCCCACAGGCACTCAGCTTTTGGAACCAGCCCAAAGTGAAACCCTGAGGACAAGTCTCTGCAGACACTGGTTCCTCACCACTGTTTTCCTCTCCCGTTGCTCTTATTGAGCCTCCTATTACCATTATTTGCTCACGTGGACAAAACTTGACTATACCAACAGTAGCTCTTCCCGTAGTCATCGAGGTGGCAGACCTTAAAGACCAAACTAAGTCAGCCTGTGCACCTCTGCCTGTTGCAGAATAATAATTTTTTTTTTTCCATAGAAAACCTGAAAAGCTGATAAATTTCACTCCTGTTAGTCCACAGCAGATGTTGCGCCGTCTCGTTCCAGTCTGCCTTTTTTTCACTTCTCTACCCTTAAAAAAAATTTCACAGATCATCACCTCCAGCCCCAGAGAGAGGGCTTTGGTCTCATCATGGAGAGGGGACACCCACCGTGGAGGGGTCGCTAATGGAATCTAGCTTTTCCAACAATATGCACGATAAATATTTCTGGAGAAGGGAGGTAGCGGAGACCTGGAGGCTTGGAGATTGGCATGGTGTGCCCTGGAGCTCAATAAATCTGCCCAGGGAACGGTCAGTCGCATTGAGGATGGGAAGGTTGACCTGGGAACGTCTCTGACATGTTCAACCCCACCACAGCCCGTCCGCAGGAGCGACTAGAACAGCATGTGTGACCTGCGCTGCCTTATTTAACTGCGATCATCAATCTTTCCAGCCATTATTTTCCACTCTGACCTGCGGTTCAAAACAACAGATACACCCGTAAGGGGACTCGCACCTTCACGGAGGGACAGACTTTAATGACAATGGCTGAGAAGCTGCTGTACCTCGCGCAGGGCAACTGCAAGACCAGCAGCACTTCAAACAAAGCGATTTTTACGGAAAAGAGCTTAGGTAAAAGCGGTAATGTGAATGCTACAGTCCTCTGTTTTCACTGCATTATATACCCTCGCCAGCTTCTTTTCAGCGCAGATACAGCCTTTGTACCTTACAGACATTTGTACCAACATACACCAAACAGGCGAAAGGTGGGAGGTTCAGCACGACGACTTGCAGGGGAGAACGTGGTTCTGCAGCTGCAGTGTTATCAGACATCTCTGCTCTCTTGGTTTCATGCAGCAGAATTAGGTTTGTACTCACCTACGTGCCTGCATAAAAAAGGGACTTTAAGTAGATAAATGAGCAGTATTTTTTACAAGAAATGTTCTTTTATGTTTCTTCCTGTTATTTTACTATACATGTTACACTATCACAGAAGTTCTCCTCTGGTGCTATCGCATTCAAGCTCCCTTGAATATCTACCATACCTCTTCCATGAGCAGAAAGACATCCCTGTGAAGGATTTCAACAAGTCACCTACTCTCTTCCCACAGTCCAAAGTAGGTTCAGCTAAATCCAAAAACCTCCCAGCTTCACTCAACAAATGACTCGGGTTGAAGCCCTTGCAGCCCACTCAGGCAATGGAGTTCAGTTCATCATCATCCTTCCCCCCAAAGCTTTGGGAATGCCTGTTGCCTGATGATCTCCTTTGCCGCAGGACTCGCCGATTAGTTCTCGCCCTGTCTGCAGCAGGCGTGGAAAGAAGTTTCCTTCTCCTGAAACTTTTTGTGTAACTAGAAAGTAATTACCTCAAGAGTAAATAACACCATTTTAAAAAATCTTTCCTGATAGGCAATGTTTGCTATTTCTGCCATTTTCTTTCAGATTCTCCCAAATTCTTCTTCTTGAAGTGAGGTGCCCGGACCGGCCACAACCCTGCAGCTGTAACGTCACTACCTGCAGCAGGGCAGGGTGTCTCCAAACTGCCTGTTTACGCACAGCATCGAGGTAACATCGAGCATTGTGGTCAAAGCCTGGAAAATGCATCACTTGGAGCTTGACTTTCTGTCTGACAACATCACATTCAGCCATCTCCACACCGCGAGGGTAATTACTACAAATGCAACACTCTGCTTTGGTGCTCTTCTATATATATATTAAGAACAACCACAAAAGCCGACACCTTTCTTGTGAATATGCTACCTTGCTTCTTTCTGGCTACCAGACTTTTCCACAGAAAAATTCTGTAACATCTCATAAAAGTAACACGTGAAAATGCAAGTGATTCGCTCCGAGGATGTTTCCTCAGGCTTCTCTAATGTTCTGGACATAGAAGTTACAAGCAAAAATATTGCTCAGCTAGCCAAATGGAGATATGTATTACAAGAACAAGAAAATTTTTATTGTAACTGATGACAATGCACAAAAAAAATATGCTTCTAGTGCTGTAGGCAAAAGTATCTATCCACTCTGTTGGCCTAATATCAATAATTCAACATTAAAGCAGCTCAGCTTTTCAGCACAAGTACAGGCTTTTCAGTGGAAGTATTCTTCAAGTGTGACGTCTCTACACAGACCTGACACGCAGATCATAACCATGAAATTGGCTAAAAATATTCTAAAATTAATTTAACAATTACAGTTGAGAAGATGCATACAGATTAATGAATTACAATTTCCATTATGAATATTTGCTCAAGTAAACAAGCTGCAACACAAGTACATGCTATTGTGATTGCTTATTCTGTGGCGCTGAAATTCCTTCAAGAAAGCAACTACGAATCATCTGAACAGTCATGCTTCTCAAAGGGAAAATCTCATCCATGAATATATTTAAATTAAAATAAATAAATAAATCTCTCATGACTCTCTGCTTCCAGAATGCCCCATCGCTTTGGAGTGGGCTGTGGAGGCTCATCAGGATTCGTTAGAGTTTCCCTTTCTTCCTTGGCCGGAGGAGGTGACGCTGGGTGACACTGGGTGTTCCACACCATCAGCTTCACCCAGCAGAGACAGCTGCCAGTTCCGCTGAGCGCTGATAAGGACAAGTCTTTCCTACCTGACCGGTATCTGCAAACACGGCAGTCCTGGGGCAGCCAGGAAAAACCACAACGGGATGGTTGCTCCTCGGAGGAGAGGAAATCCTCTAGGCTGGGTGTTGGTCAGCAGCCAAGGTGAGGCAGAAACCTCCAATACCCTGTACGGACATCCTCTCCCTCTCTTTTCCCATCGTGTACGGTGAGCTAAGTTAGAATCATAGAATAGAATCACAGAATCACTTGGGTTGGAAGAGACCTTCAAGATCATCGAGTCCAACCAGAAACCTACACTGCCAAAACCCCCCCTAACCCATGTCCCTCAGCACCACGTCTGCCCGGCTTTTAAATACCTCCAGGGACGGCGATTCCACCACCTCCCTGGGCAGCCTCTTCCAATGCTTCAGAACCCTTTTGGTAAAGAAGTTTTTCCTAATATCCAACCTAAACCTCCCCTGGCACAACTTGAGGCCATTTCCTCTTGTCCTGTGGCTTGTTCCTTGGGAGAAGAGACTGACCCCACCTGGCTACAACCTCCTTTCAGGGAGCTGTAGAGAGTGAGAAGGTCTCCCCTCAACCTTCTCTCCTCCAGGCTGAACAATCCCAACTCCCTCAGCCGCTCCTCATCAGCCTTGTTCTCCAGACCCCTCCCCAGCTCCGTTGCCCTTCTCTGGACATGCTCCAGCACCTCAGTGTCCCTCCTGTACTGTGACACCCAAAACTGAACACAGCACTAGAGCTGCGGCAAGTTACACCCGAGCCTGGTGGAAATTGCTAATTGTGGTTACGTCAGTGAGCTTCCACCAAATCTTCTTCCAAGGTTTTGACTGGAGGCCAACAAACTGGGTATACTTGACGCCCATAAATCCTGACCACAACATTCACTAAACCAAGTCCTACAGATATGAACGATTTGTACCTGCAATATCTATTGATTCCACTAGTGAAAAACTATTAAAATTCAGAAAAGAATTTATGGGATGACTATGAAAGTCCAAAAGAAAAAGCATACAAATGAAATACATCATGGAAACTGCGTGTTTCCTCCCGTGCTGTGTTGTGTTAAAAGCGTACCAACAGGCACTGGAAACAACCAGAGCAAAACGAGGCAGCAGTTTGGCTAATTTGTGTTGGAAGCAGAACAAAGCGTTGTGGTTTATGGCGCAACCTTCTGTGTTTCAGCCTCATTTTTACCAGAGATCGTCAACTGCCCACAATCATACAGCAACTCAAATTTTGGACTGGCCAAATTTCCAATTCTTATTTCAACAAGAAAACTGAAATAATTTTCACTTTGACTCCATCTGGACACTCCATTGAAATCTTCCGCCCTTGAAAGTTAATGTATGAACCGAAGGACTATTTATACTGAAAAGCAAATTATTTTCCAAAACTCATAAAATCCAATTCCCCAAAATCCAGTGGTGCTCTGTCAGGGACTGTGGTTTTAATTGTGGTGGGTTTATACACAGATATTTTGAGAATGGATAAACAAAGTATACACACAGCACTACATAACAGTATGATCCACAGGACAATAGATGGCTTATTAAGGGACAAAAGACGGATGAAAAATAGCAAATGAACCTAAACAGCAATTGGTGTAACTACTGGATTTGGTCTACTACTGCTTCAACCACAGCGTGGTTCCCTGCAATACTGGTCTGCCAATAAAAAAAGAAAAAAAAACCTAACCCACAAACAAAACCTGGGATGAATTTAGCTTAAAAAAAAAAAGTAAATTTAATCTCCTTTCATGGATCTGTTTTGTACTTTGGGATAATCTCTTGGTGACAGCTAAACGAAACCTTCAGTGCAGGAGAAGGGGATGGCTGAGGGGACAACGTGTATTGCTCAGGTACTCCCCGGAGGATGGTTTCCTGCTCTCCAAAGAGCATTTCCATAACAGAGCTTCCCAAGCCCGGTGTCCAACGTGCTGCAGCTTAGACATTGCTGGAAAACATGTGGGGGGGTATTGGGAAGAGCAGAGACTTCCATACTGCAAATACATCGACAGGCCCTAGAAATGACATGACAGATCTGGAACGACGACGTATGGAGTGGTGGAAAACTGGTCAGCAGTGAAGTGCCTTGCGAAACACAAGCGTTCCCACCAAGGAAGGATTGAGGCTGATCAGGCAGAAATTACATTTCCTTCTGTAGGTGGTAACATATGGGAGTTGTCAAAACAGATGCTCCTGCAGACGCACATGTCCCAGAGCAACACTGCCTGGCGCATTCTGGGACTTACCCTGCCTGCAGGAGAATCTCGACCTTACTCACTGTAAGCCCAAAAACGACGGTGCAGCAGCGTACCCGGGGTCTCTCCCGCTGCCTTGCCGAGCCAGCCGGCAGCTTCCGAGCGGCGAAGGAAAGCCCGTGTTTGGTGGCAGCAGCACAAGCGGTCAGCTGGGGAGCGGGAACGCGGCTGGGGCTGACGCGGAGGGGAGGGCAGCGGGGCGGGCGGTAGGGAGAAGGGTATTCCTTGTTTCCGTCTTCTGGCACGGCCCACAGAATCACAGAATCATAGAATCACAGAATCACTTGGGTTGAAGAGACCTTCAAGATCATCAAGTCCAACCAGAAACCTACACTGCCAAAACCACCCCTAACCCATGTCCCTCAGCACCACGTCTGCCCGGCTTTTAAATACCTCCAGGGACGGCGATTCCACCACCTCCCTGGGCAGCCTCTTCCAATGCCTGGTACCAGAGAACCTCTCCTCTTCAATCACATGGCACAGAGCAGGGCTGTGTCCTCATGGTGGCGGCGGGGACTGTCCCGCACCTCCAGACCCTGAGCTCCGCGGGGGGTGTGCTGGGGGGGACAGTCCTGTGCAGCTGCTGCCCGCGTCCCGCTGCCCCTGCGGGTACCTGCCTGTTTTGTTGGTGCCTTGAGACAGCTCCACGCTGCCGTGCTGGATGGAGCTTGGTGCTCCAGCAGCCACACAGCTCTTTCGCGTGGCTGACACCAGGCTGCTCCCTCGGACACACAGACAGACAGACAGACAGCATGGCAAGGGGCTCTTCCGGAAAACAGGGCTCTGACACGCTGCACAGCAGGGGCTCTCTCAGGAGAGAGAAGCAGAAGCAGTGCTGCTTCCAAATTGAAGACATGAAGGTGACACATCATGTACGTAATTTCTCCTGGCTCTCTCCTCCTGCCCTCGGCCTGTCTCCTCTTCCCCTGTGTGGACCCAGAGCTCACCTCGCTGGCACCCGCTCCTCGCTGAGCATCCAGACTGACTGACAGCCTTGTCTCCGGTCTCCAAAGCCCTGAAATTCTCCAAGCCCCTCCCAAGTATCCAAGCATAAACCTGAGCGGTAACTCCACTCCTCAGACCCAACCTTGATGTTCACCGACCGTGCTTCAAGCTGTGAGATGGAGTCCCACCACAGGAGCAAAGAGCCGCTTGCACTCCTGCCGCTCTCCACTGGCGGCGTAGACCAATGCCACCGCTTCCTGTTGGGATACCAGGGACAAGGCAAACTCAGCCTTGCCCCCGGCAGGCTGGCGTTCACATACAACTCTGACTGCTGCAAATCAAAAGACGCAGGTGAGGAGTAACAAGAACCACCACCTGGGTGCTGGTAAGGCACTTTCTGTACAAAGAGCAACTCAGAAACATCCAGCACAGAAAATTCCTCTTGGTGTGTCCTCAGAAGACTTAAACGTGCTGACCTGGAGATTAATCTTCTGCATAAAACGTAAATCCAAGTATAGCAGCAGGAGGCACACACATGTCACACCAATCAAAACGGCTCAGCCCAATCAGTTCAGGAAAGGATTACAGCAGTGGAATGAAAAAAAATTGTTTTAAAAGCTAAATAAGCCAGCCGGTATCCTAAAAATATTCAACAATATGGAGATGTCGCCCATGTTTCTAAAAACTAAATGCAAGATTAGAACCTTGAAGTCAATATATTCCACCCCAGCTTGAATGCCGATTCATGCACTTTCTACAAGGTCCAGACTGGTAAAAGCAGGAACAAAAAAAAAAAGATGCTACAGCTGATTAAAACCTCAGCTAAACAAATTGTCCAGAGGAAAATGCATTAGCCCGAGAGATGCAAGAACAGCAGGACACTCAAATGAAATTGGATTCTTTAGATCATATGTCTAAAACATTAGAAATTCCCGTGTTTATCAGTAAAAATTAGTACGATAGGGATACTCCAGGCACAGAAAAACAAGCACAATGCTGACACCTGAAATGACAGTCTGTGCTAAATTAGATGGTTTGAAAGGAAATAGAAAATAAGCATAAAAGGGCCCATGGGATTAGTATAAAGATTAAAATAAGAAAACAGTCATCTTTTAGGTACGTTATAGCCAATAGAGTTATACTGATTGCCAACATTTGTTTCCAGGTATTAATACAAGAAGGAAAAAACATTATGGTGGTAAAAGATAAAAGCATTGCTAGGAATAATGGGATGAAATGCAGAATAAAAGCGTAGGCTATTACAAGAAGCTTCTAGACCACAATATTTACTAAATACAAATAGTCCATCAAGTAGCTGAAGCTCTGACGCTGAGGACAAGTTATTCCAGACCCAGAGGAATTCTCATCCCTGTACTCCCTAGCTGAGCAGGTTACCAGAAGAGAAAACCGTGCACCTTTCGGGCAGGATCTGTGCCGGATGCGGAGTTCCTCTCGCCAGGGAGACAGCGAGTACAGAGTTATGCCGAGCGCATCATCCTGTCCTTTGGTTTGTGCCGAATAGAATGCTCAACAGAAAACTGCTGATCACTGAGTATATACAAAATACAATTAAACATGGGCTAGACATCCAAAAATACAATAAATAAGTGTTGTTATGCTAAACTCTTCAATGTTTATTCTGCTCGTGTGTTCTGCAAACTAAAGGAACTCCTCATTAGTTAGGATTCACAGGCTTTGGGTTGAGGAGAAGGAAGACCTAATTAGTGGCATGGCTAAACAAATAACCCTGAGTTACTTCACAGTTTGTCAATTCTTTTATTTGTACTGTATCTATACATCCTATTTAACAGAAAGACCAGGCTGTAGAGAAGGTTAATTTTGTGATCCTGAAAGGATGACTAAAAATGATTAAAAATAAAACAGTCTTAAAATGCAAATAGGATCTCGTTCCTACGAGACCTGTGGCAATTTTTCAATAAAGAAATTATCTCATGAAAAATATATTTGTAATAATTCTTGAACAGGAATGGCTGCATTAGGTATCTGTTATGCCTATGTGCTCATACCTTCTTCTGGTCTGTACTGACTCCTCCTTAGCAAGATCTGGCCAAAGCGAATGCCGTTTCCAGTAGCACAAAAGACATACTAATATTATTGATGGAAACCTTACAAATGCATAAAAATTGGTTCCAGTTTGGGGTACCCAGCTGGAGAATGAGAAGGGTCTCAACACGCCAAAGTTTCTCCCTTCACTCCAAGTGAAGCTCTGCAGCTCATCAGATCCAAACTCAACCAGAAACACCTTCTACAGCAAATGCCTCTGACCTTTGAGGAGTCCAAGATCTAACCCAGGATCAATCTCCAATTTTTTAATCATGGCAGTAAACCAACAAAAACAATCCCCCCCCCCTCAATTATACTCTTCAGCTATACAAGACTGCTAATTGAATACCTTTGTCTTAAGGATTGACAACATGAATCAACCAAAACTAAGGAATAGCTGGGAACGCTTGCACCCAGTGGTCTTCCACCTTGCACGCTGCAGCTCCTCATCCCTACGCCCCCCTATACCCCGCTTACACCTACTAAGCACTAAGAAGTTTTTAATCTTGGTTTTATTCCTTTCAGTTGAGTCATTACTCGAATATTTGATTGCCTTCCTGAAATGATTAACAGTAGTGACCTTTTCAGAATTTGGAAGGATCTTTTCTGCATGCTAAGTAATACCACAATGGCTTAATTTAAACTGTAGCACAAAACCAATCTACCTAAATAATCTCTGTCAACAATTAATTTAACATTAAGAAAGTCAAATAAAAATGCGTAGTCAGTAGCAGTTCCGTTTTTAATTCATTTGCCCTTTTTAATATCCTGCTCAAGGCATGAATTATTGGTGACAAAACCAGTCACAGTTACCACATCAATTTAACTTCAGTGCACGAAGCCAAACTCGCTTCAGCTGCAAGAAGCTGCGGAGATCGATTTTTCAACATCACAAAATTCTCACCATTACAAGTTTCCTGGTTCCTGGATCCTAAGAGATTCAGTGAGGCCTGTGAAAGACTAGATCACCATAAAAAAAGGGCACTGTACAGTACTGAAGGGTCCTGAACAGCTCTGAAACTTTTTCATTGCTATTTCTTTTCACTTATCTAAAATTACCTATAATTTTTGTGAACAGCTCTCTCTTAGAGCGGGCACATCTACTCAACTGCTCCAAGCTACAGGATTCCCAAGCCAGGGCCTTTATGTCAAATAGGGAATATCAGATAATTGTCTACACTAGCGTCACATGAAAGGAAAAATAAAAAGTTATTTCCAATTGCAGCATACTGCTGTTTTTAGAGATTTCTGTATCACTTTCAACCCAAAAATGCCTTCAAAATGCCTCTACTTGGAAAGGTGACATACGTTACAGCGCGCTGTTCTGTAAGTCTCAAAATGCTTCGCTGGGCTTCGAAATCCAAAATTTACATTTCTGAAAACATAGATCAAGAGATCCGGGATGAAAATAGGCCAGCTGCTGCTCGGAAAAGCATTTGCGTGAATGTCTGCCACTAGTCGTGAACATTAACATCTCTGCTTCAGTTCTCCTCCCTATTTGAGATTTACTTTTATCTCTCCTATCTCTTTTTAACCTTTATCTGTGGTAATTGTTTTTGTTAAGTCATGTTAATTAAGGCTGTAAGCTCATCAGGGAAACATCCTCCCCTTTGTTTTCCAGTTCGTATCAGGCCTGGCAGGAGTACAGCATCAAAAATGCATCAGCTACTCGGTTCAACACAACCGTTTCACGGAATTACAGAGCATGGACAGGAAGGTCCTCGAGTCCACCTGTGCGCTTATATCACAATACTGCTGCTCACTGAACTTCGTGTTTTATTAATATAATAGGCTTACTGCTTCTGGTGTGAGGCTTTAATTTAGACTATTGAAAAAAATCTACCAGAATTACATCATTCCCTCCATCAGCCAAGAGCCTTCCAAGGCTCACCACAGCATCCCCTCCCACCACACCGACCTCCCAGTTTGGTGGTTCCTTAGCTAAATGCTGTGTATTTATTCTCTTTGTCGAAGGCCCTGGAAGTTGGCTTTTAGTCTATGTGACAGGGTTCATAAATTGGTGACCCTGAATTATTTATTAGATATTTAACCAACTGCTCTATCAAAACCCACTGTTGCTGTAAATCTAACAAAAATACATTATATATTCTATTTTTCTCTAGACAGACTAAATACTACATTTTTTTTCAAAAGATTCCTTAAGGCATCACTAGTTTTTACCTTAAGTGATACCATGATAAAAGGCAGATCTGTTTCAGTTCCTTATCTTCCCTTTCCTTGAACCATTAATATAAGTGAAAGCAAAAATGTAACTCAGCTTGTTATCTTTGCAAAATCAAATACATTAGACAGGGTATTATTTGCCTCAGGCAATGCCATTTCAAGTCTGCATCACTACTACCCAGGACCACTCAGTTTACAAAGAAAAAAATTTGGATTTGACAATGATTGCTGCCACTCATTTACAACGAGCAATTGCTCTTTCACCGAGAAATCAGTTTCCACCCCAGTACCTTTGAATGAACAAACCTGTGGTGTGTATTACACAGGAAATATTTTCCCTAAAGTCTTGAAATAATTTGAGTTTATTTCTCTTTGTCTTCGTAACACATTAACAAGAGAAATCAGGAATTAACCAAGACCCTTCTTAGGAGAACGACTTGGAAATTTTAACAGATTTTTAATCTAGATTTTTTTAATCTAGATTTTCAACAGTGAAATACAGTGTTTGGATGAGAATCGCTAAAAAAAACCCCAAACAAACAACTAAATGCCTGGGACTTAAACCTCCAGGTCGATAGCTCCAATTTTCATCAGCTTGGGGGGCAAGTTGCTCTCCTGTTGACAGCAGTCATGAATGTCTAGTTGCTTACCCCAGAGACAACCTCAAACCTTAATGCTATTATGCTCCTGGCTTTGCAAAATTCAACCGATACGACCGATAAATTGCATCGCTTGAAGATACGTGAATATTTGCCTTGTATTGCCACGCACACAACTTTAAATGAATTTTTAAAACATCAGCCCAATATATTTTTGAGCTTGCTTCCATGCCTATTATTTACACAGTTAATAACGTGATCCTCCATCTTGTGCCTGACTATCTCCTGCCATCATCTCTTGCTTCACCTCCCATCCCTTCAGCACAGAAACAAGGTCATGGTTTCTTCTTTTTGATGTTCTTTTGAGATTTACCTAACAAGTGAGAATAAGTCAAATAACAGAAAGACTGAGTAAAAAGCCAAGTCTGAACGATGAGAGGTCCAGAGACAGAGGTGACGGTGAGTGAGTGAGTGATCGAGATGAGGATCGACAGGAACACTCCGACACAGAAATGCAGTTCTCATCTCGGGCCATGGCAAGAATTTATCATTTCTCCCACAACTATTTTCACAGAACAGATCCATGATCTTAATTCATCCTATTTTTTCAAATTTCACTTTGTGAATGAACATCAATTTAAGTCCTTTTAATTCATTCTCAATTATTTTAACCAGCCGTTAAAACCAAAGCCATTTCTCAAGTCCACCTTGAGGCTATTTTGCGCGAGTACGCCACAAAGGGAGCATGCTGTCAAACAGCGTTAGTGTTTAATGTTATGTCAATCCTAAACAATACAAATATGCTCTGGGTACAACAAAACAACCTATCGGAAAATATTTCTACCCTACAGAGTCCTGGTATTTTGGATTTAGGCTTCTGTGGAGTCCTAGTTTACAGAATTTGAGTAAATGAAATTCCAACCCAAAGCACACGGACTATTCTCAAAACCGCCTCAATGCTTTCCAGGCACTGCTGAAGAAGAATTCCCATTCCGTTCACAACAGGCTGACCAACTGAAAGCATTTACAACGTGTTCCAAAAATTTCTTCCATTGTAAAATAACAACTGACAAGTACAAGACAAACGGCAATAATTGTCTGCGGCGGGCATGCAGTGTATCGCAATTGTGAATACATACAGCGACGCGAGAGCTTCTTTCGGGGCTACGCTGTAAAAATAGCAAAGCCTGACATTTAAAGAATTTTCTTCCCCTTACGGAGGCAGGTTTCAAGTACAGTAGAGCAGATTTTCATCAATCCCTTCTTAGAAACAGGACAAAGGCTTTGGTCTTGGTGATTTAGGAAGGTGGTTTTGTTGTAGGCAGAGTGTGAAAAAACATCCTTATGTCTGCAGAGCTGAGAGGTTCACGTAAGCGAGGAGAAAAGGTGGCTGCTGCCTGTAGGTCCCAGACTTACAGACATCGCCAACATACGGTACTCCAGAGAAGCCCATCTCAAGACCAGGTTTGTACGAAGTGTGGGCTTCTCATTACACCAACTCCTCTTTCAACGCGCATCTTCCAGTGTCACCTTCTCCACCCTGTGCCACCTTCTCTCTTTTGTTCCTTCCTTGTCGTTATGTTAATGTAATTACCTGTGTCTCATTACCAATATGAAGAGATCTCCTGAGACAGCAGGACTGCTCCTCACGCATTCTTCTCAACGTGTGACGATATTTGTCTCGCAAATATCAGTTAAATGACAAAGATGTTCTTTGGGGTTTTACTGGGGTTTGAGCTGTGGGTTGGGTTTTTTTGTGTGGCAAGGACATCATTTATCATTTGTTACCAGCTGCCTTCGAGAGCAAAAATAAATAAATAATGCCTTAGCGGCTATGATTCAGAAACACACAACATTTGCAGCTTCCATCAATTCCATCTGGAACTGAAGGAGCTCAGTATCAAATAAAAAGGGCTGCCTTGTAATAATTTATGACTACACTGCGACCTCTCGCTGAGTACGTTTACTGAATGCACACATCGGTCTAATCTAAGAGCAGCCTGTTGGAAAAGTTGGCAAAGCCAACCATGGCTGGAGGCAGCCCAATCTACAACGACTGGAGGGACAACGCCAGTGCCGTTTGTTTTCACGCTCCACCTCTGACCTCCAGCAGCTCAACGGAATGGTTTGTTAAGGGGATCCAGTCTGATGACACAGACCTTGACTAGATTTAAAAGGACACGTTCCCTAAGGGGAAGAGATAGCTCTGGAAAACAGACATACTCACATCTCCGAAGTTCAGGGCGGCTGCGGCTTGCCATCATTAATTTATTGTGATCACAGTTAAGAGATACGCATAATTACTACTTGCTTTGAAAAATATCCTGCTTAAGTCAACCACTAAAGAAATACTTAAATACAGAACGCTTACTCTGATAACCACCAGCAAACCCAGTCCACCTCCGGAGCACGGCAGTCCACCCGTACAACGGGATAACGCAAAGCGCTCTGCTTCAAACCGGAAAGCACGCGTTTCCCGGCCACGACACCCTGTGATCCCACATCCCTCCCTTCCAAAACCAGAACTCAGGCAAGCGGGATAAGGACAGAGCCAAATACAGGATTGCGGAGTCAATTAGCACAGCAGTAACAGCGGGGGAAGGCGGCAGGGCTGGAGAGGCACCCAGCACCCAGGGAGCCCCGGCGCGCTCTGATGGCTGGGACACAGGGAAGCCATCGCTCCCTCAGGCACCGCGTGCCATAAAGGACGCACAGTAGGGACAGGAGGAGCTCTGGAGTTGTGACAGCCCTCAGGAAATCGAGCCCTTGTATGCACTGCGAAGGTGCTCAGGATTGTAATCAGTGAATACTTATGGAAAATGAGCCTCCCAAGGATTACCTGCCTCATCTTGGTTTTTCTACCAATATTGTGAAGTCCTACCCACCTAACTTGCCTGAGAGGGGACAGAATAAAACAAATGGGCTGAGAACCTCTTAAATGAGCACTCGCATGTTAGTACAGGAATGAGATGCTCAGCTGATCCCACACTTGCGTATGAACTCCTGCAAGTGGGACTCCCAGTCCCTCAGCCGTGAATAGAAACCGTGCAGATCTCACACCGAGTGCCATGCCATTTCTCCATCCGCAGAGAGGTGTCTCCATCTGTGGTGCAGAAGAACAGCTTGATTTTATGACAGAGGAAACACTGCTCTAACTCAGTCTACTCATATTGATGGTCATTTTGCTGCTATTTCTGTTCCCGTGAAAGCTGCAGCATGAACAGCCTTTGGTAGAAACAGGAACATGCTCCAGGTTGTGAGGTAAGGGAACCCTATAGAAATTTGTATGCCCAGATGAGTAACATCTACTAATCTGAGGTTATCTGAAGCTTCAGGAAGAGATGCCAACACAGACAAAGATATCGACGTCAGAAAAATTATATTACCTTCTCTTTGCTTTTAGCATATTCATAAGAAAACAGCGGTATTATAAAATACATCTACAGCACTGGGCAGAGAAGGAGCTCCAAACGCTGGACTAAGTGCCTGGGGAGAGCTACAGTGCTGAGCCACCAGCAGCAGATGGCATAAGGCTCTCCAGCGTAGCTTCTCAACAACATACGCCTTTATGTCTTAAGCAAATACTTCTGCCAGAGTACACCACCTAAGCCTCTTAAAAGCAAATGCTACTGCTCGGAAAATTCACAGGACCTTGATGATTGAAGATAAAAATCTAGTTTTTGAAGATAAGGTAGGGCTAGGAACAGAAGTGTCTCCCACTGGGAACATTGCTTGTTTTCCCAGAAGTTTTACAATGTTGTATGAATAGCATCAGGACCTGGACTGACTCGATTTTACTTTTTCAGCTAGGTAAATTAGTCCCCACGTTGCTTTCTGCAATGTTTGAGCAGTAATAGTGGGCATGTATGTTTGCGAGTCTTCGGGAAACACATATCCAAATCTCTTAAGGATGGTTTATTAAAGATTTGAAGGCTGGCCCTGAAGTTTAACTGAAGAGCAGATGGCTGTTGTTTCAAGCCACCTTGAGGCTTGTATCATTAGATATTTACAACTTGCTTCCAGGGGCAAAGACCTTGGAGGCAGCGAGTGTGCAGGTTACTGACACCGGGTCCTCACCTAAGAGAAACAGACAAAACTTCCTCCAAAGGCTGAATCCAAAGGGAGTTTCAGAGGTGATAGTCGGATGTGGAAGGCTGAGAACTCCTCTTGCTCAGGTCTTCAAAGACTTGCCTCTTCCAGCGGCATTGGTCGTTAATTCCGGCAGCTGGCTCTCAGAGCTGTGACTGCCCAAGGACAGCCTGGCACGCTACTGGCAAACAGTGATTGTGGCAATTAGAACCGATGCAGAGTCATCCCAAAACTCTTTCCCGCAGGATTAGCGTGCTGTCCAGCTCCTCCTGTCCAGCCCTTCTTCCTCTCCCATTCTCTTCTTTGTCTCTGCTCTGTGTTTCTCATCAACCCCTTCTTGGATTTCCACGTCATATTTGATTTTTGTTTTCATGTTTTCCCCGTCCCCCTCAGAAAAAATACAAAATCCTGGATACTTATGGTTACATAATCCATAGATAAGCAAGAGGATTGTTTATCTAAGCAATATAGGATAGGATGCTTTAATGTGATCATTTTGGTAAGTCCTCTCCCCCCATGTTGCTTCTCTGCATAGAAAAAAAGAAACTCTGCAGGATATAACACCCAACAAGCAGAACTCCAGTCATAACTGGATGATTAGGTCTATGAAAAACATTAACTTTAAACAATAATAGAGAATTTGACCCAGTATACCATTCTCCGGAAGAGAGATCTGGAAATACCCTCAGACCTACAAGGACTGAATGTCTTCCGAATCCCTTAGACCTCATTTCTGTGCCATGAGCTCCAGAACGCACTGGGCTCAGCACAGGTTCAGACCCTCCAATTATCTTAGTAATAATGAAGCCAATAAAAGGGAGAGCTAATTTTGCGTTATTGTTATGAAAGAAGACTTTCCCCCTAACCTAATGAGGTTGTCCATCATTATGCAATTATTACCTGCATATGTACAATGTCAGCAGGGTTCGTTAAAGCTTTTGGAAACGAGGTAGCAGCACAAAATGTTTCCAATTTTCAGATAGCTCTTTATACAGTTCTTTATATACTGAAAAGGCAGCAAACAACTGTTCATTTACAAACTATATTCTGCACATTTTAAGAAAACGCAGTAAATACTACGATACTGTGGTAAAAACTACATGCTAATATCATAAAAGGAGGTAATTTCTTAAATGTTTTTGCTGAGCTTGCCCTTGATCCACCTGTGCCAGTGTAAAAGCTGTGCCTGAGCTGAGAGAAAAACTGATTGATTCCTCTTTTCTTTCACTGATAAAATGAGATTAATGTCTCCTTCTGCTTCCTTCCAGGAGGTATGCTTCAGATGGCACAACGTGCTTGCTTTTCCATGCCAACGTCTAGACAGCTAGCTACGTCAGACATCGATAAAACAGGAATCCAAGAAGTTGCTGTACCAAAGCAAATATGCAAGGAAATGGAAATTATTCAGTATATACATATGGAGGAATCTACGTGCAGTACATTTTTATTTAGAATAAACCTCCTTTTCTGAGGTCTGCATCGTGATGCATCACACACTGTACACAACTGCACAATGAAAAATCGTCTCACCAATAACTGAACTACATAATGCCGGACACATGGAGCTACTGGAAGTGCAACAAAAACTCTTTCTCCACATGAGTACAGATTCATTCAGGGCAAATTGATAAAATGGTTCCCATTTAATTCCATTAACTGCCGTGCAGATGTTTTGCCTTCATAAGCATTTAAATCTGTTGTGGAGAAAGCTGCAATAAATTGTTCTATCATGACAAAATGCAACTTGCTGGCTTGGGGGGGGGGCGGGGAAAGCAAGCAGACAGCTTTTAAACAACATTACATTGAACATCTAAAGGTAAATTCTGTTCTAGTAAGTGCAGGCACGCAAATTCTACCCGTAAAAGCTCTCCTTTTCTAGTCCAAACAAGTTCTAGACAGGAGCAAAGCAGGCAGCTTCCTAATGTAGCAGATTATTACGGCAACAAAAAAATAAAATGAAATCCCTGTCCCCAGAGCTTTCCCTAGCGCTGACAGCAAAGCCAGCTGGCGGAGGCTGCAGGGAGGGAAGCTGCTGAGATGGAGGGGATGGTGGACACCGTGGGCAGCAGGGTGGGCCGGTCCAGCCTGCCTTGTCTCGCTCCAGCCATCCACCTCAACTCCACCATTCTCCTTCCTACTCTGATGTTGTTCACAATGTCAAGAAATACCTTAAACTGCACATTTTTGGTCCCTCAGCATTGCCCCCTCCTCCTACCTGTATCTCCTCTCTCCCTCCTCAACTCATTTAATGGCCATCTTGAATCTAAATACTCTCATCAGTCTTTTTACTCCAAGTTCTTCCCACATTTTTGTTGATTGACTGATTGATAAAACTGATTGGTTTTATCAGAAAGAGTCAAAACTCAAAGCAATCTGCATCAAGCCTGACTCCTGTTTAAGTGCACCATCCAAGCAACGAGGAAAATGGGAATATACTATAGCATACCACACCACAAGGAAGGTCTGTAGTCATCACGAGGTACTAGTAGATCAATCAAGTGTTTTGTCCAACACAAAAAAATTAGGGTTTCTTTACCATAAGAAGAAAATATATCAGCTAATATATTGTTGTTTCTCTAGACTCTTATTGTTGTAATATTTAATGTCTCCTCTGGCCCTCAGCACTACCTATTTGTAGTGCTGAGAGAACAAAAAAATTTGATAAACTTAAAAACGTAAGTTTTCTTCTGGTGCTTCCCACTGGTAGAGGCTTATCTGAAAGAAGAGATCAAATGTAGGCATGTGTTTCTTGGAAAATAACACCATATTTCATATTAATATTTTTTCTCTGGGTAGCTATGGCAATATTTTACCCCAAAATATGATCATCTGCTGTTGCACCAGTTGCCTTTTTTTACCTTAACATTATGCTTGTGTGTCACTACTTGCATACATTTCACAAATGTCTATTATTTATTACCAGTTACTGCCTTAGAGTGTGCTGAGACAGGAACTCATGTGTCAAGCAATGCCGCCGATCGATTCACAAAGCACCGTATTTTCTGTCAGACCAGGCAGTATAGCAGAAAAGGCACAAAGTGAATGATAAGGTGCAATGAACAACATGAATCCAAACACTCATCCAAGACAACACCTCCCAAAACTTGGCGAAAGTCACAGCACCCCCTGAGCAGCGTTAGGTCTGTTATTTACATTTGGTATGTCATACCCGTTCAGGTAGTCCCCCAAGAAATTGAGAGCAACTGTAATTTTCATGCCGTAACTTCCCAAATCTGCTCTCTTCTTTCTGCTTCTCCAAATCCATGTTTGCAAATCTGCCCATCACAGAATCAGCAGAGCATTTTCTGCGGCACTGCTTTAATCCACCTCTGCCAAGAACATCACCCGTGTCTTAACCTGAACTGATTTTTGACTGTTGCAGAACGCCCATACTATGATCATTATGGAAGAACCTACAAACTTGACTTGTCAACCTACCCCCAAACTCGTGCCATGCGACAGAGAAACGCGCCGTCATTATGGAACCCACGTGATGTTCTCCTAAGGTAACGCCGGGTAATGCAAGAAAACCATGGAGAACATTGAGGAGAGCTGGTTGTGGTTATTCAGAAACAAAAAAAGCTGAAAAAGATTAAAAAGCCCCAAATAACGAAGGACCAGTGAATGTATAGCTCTTGAGCAAAGCTAATCTACACTGCATAAATTAAGCGGCAGACACGTTCGTGGTTTATCAGTCTGTCCTGGCAACCAACTCAAGCACGTAAGAAGCAAACTGCACCTCCTGGGAACACGCAGCACAAATCTGGAGGTGCCATCGCAATGGCGAGTTTCACACATCAACATAGCTTTCAACAAATCTAAATTCAACAGTAAAGCTGCCTTACGAAACCATTTTGGCACAGAAAACATTCACTTAATAGTTAAAGCTGTGTATGAGAGCTGGAGCTCTCGAGGCAGGTCCCGGCCACCACAGTAAGTCATGAAATCTCTCCAAATTTGTACTCCTCACAGGCCAGCACGCTGTAAACGCTAAAATCTTACTTAAAGGTATTACAAATTCCAGAAATAGTGTTTATTTCTCCGAGAAGGGAACCGCTCTCTTTCTCTCTCCCCCTCTCAGAGAAATGGCTGAACCTATCAAATTCAAATTATCATTAATATAACAATCTGTCGTACTTTTCTTGAATCTTTACTAGCTGCTGAGTATTTTAACATTGTGTTTTCCCACAGAAGTGGCTGGGGGATGAAAGAAGTTTCTGCTTTCTGTCGTCTGTGGCTGTAGACAGGGTTTAGAGGCAAGCTGGATGGTCAGAACAGATGTAAATGTTACCCAGATGGTTCTGTGCTTGTCGTGTGGGCGTATTTCTGCTGTCGGAAGACGTCTTCCCTCCTCACCTTCATGTCCTTTGGAATCCTTCCTGCCACTCTGCTAGCGCTCAGGAACTCTCCTCAGGACTGACGGGAGAACATATTTGAGGGAAACCTTCTGGTTTTTCCCTATCCTTTTCCCTACTGACTTCAGTTAGTTTCTCCAAAGAGTTTCAGTAGATGACTGAGCAACACAGCGTGTCCAACACCAGCCCCAGTTCGAACGAGAAACTCCAGAAAGCAAGAGAATCATCCTATTTGGCTTGAAAGGCTTGAAATCACATCCACAGTGAGAAACACAAACAGACCAGCTCATGGAAATAAAGACAAGCGTGTTATTCAACACTGGAACTATGGAAATGCATTCTGCTATATATACAGCAGAGTTGAAACGGGTCCAAAAGCGTATCATATGGTACTTTCAGAGAGAGATGTGAGAGACACTAGCTTTGTCTCAAAAGCAAGAGTCAATTCCTCTAGCCCAAGTATGGGATGAAGACCAGGAGGTCTCAGAGCAGGGGGTGCCAACGCAGGGCAGAGGCCACCTCACCGCGGCTGGACGCAGTAGGGCTTGGTGCTGAATGGGGACTCCAACAGGGATGAGGTCCCACCAGGAGCTCCACGCCACCACCGCGTGACTTCTGTCCTGCAACTTGTACACACTGCCATAACACGACCCAATGACCGGAGGAATTCACGGATCTTAAAAATTTGCATTATCCTCAACAACTTCAAGCATATAGACAGACTCCCAAAATTGAATTTTCTGAAATGCTATTCCAAGTGCGGGCTGCCACTAGGTAAGTCTTTCTTACCTGGTTCTAAAAGCACAATGAGCAGAAAGCAAAACAAAACGTGACATATTTTGATAGCTTTGATTTGCCTCCAGTATCTTCTGCAGCTCCAAGTAATTAAACCGATCAGTTGTTATTCACCAGCCTTGGAAAACACTCAAATGCTACCCCTCTGCCTGGATTGTGCCATACTACTTAACTTAGTAAATTCCACCACTGAAGATTATTATGTAATGAAAACAGAGCATGTTTTCCAAAAATTCAGGTTAACATATCATTTACATTTTACATTACATTCTAAAAAGCAAATGTGTGTCAGTAT
Source organism: Chionis minor (assembly GCA_013398295.1). NCBI lineage: Eukaryota > Metazoa > Chordata > Aves > Charadriiformes > Chionidae > Chionis > Chionis minor. The sequence continues at coordinate 2,128 of VZSF01004275.1, read as the reverse complement.
TTCAACTGCACTGAAGGATAACCAAATGAAAAAATAGAGCAAAATTTCCTAGGATATACCTTTTCTGCTCTCTCCTATACTTTCTTTAAACCAGATAACAGGCTTAAACCCACTAAAATGAGAAAACTAAATGCGAATTAATTTGGAAAAACCCCACTAAATTCTTAGTTAAGAAAAGACAATAAACATCACATTCTAGGAATCACTTCATGAAAAAGCTAGTGCTCATCACACAGCACGGCCAATGACTGTCTATACATTAAGAAACTGGGTAAGCGATCTAGCTTGTACAAATATTATTGCAAAGCTATTTGTAATCTTTAAGATAAATATTTAAATAAAACTGTATTACAAGCAGCAGCCTGCACTAACATTTACGTTTTTTAGAAGACATTCAGGCTCTTGTGAGACATTGGTGAGAAGGCCCTTGCTTTGGGCGTAATCCCAAGGATACTAACAGCCTTACTTGACCAAAACTAAGACAGCAGACCTGGAGAAAATAAAAGCTGTTTCTAAAACCCTTGCTCTGAAAGTCCTCAGGCTAAGGCCAGGGCGAGGGAGAACAGACTGCGAGCGGCAGAAAGGGAACACGCCGTTTCTGTGGGAGCACTGGCTCACCCGAGAGCACGCTGCGGAGCAGGCGTATCTCCGGGTCTTCCGGAGGTGATGTCCTCTCGCCAGTCCCTGCAGAGGAAACTCCGTAGCCAGGATGCACCGCACGGTCAAAATTTACACCGCTACTCACAGGCGTCAAGTCACGCCAGCTACCGCCTGCTCTTTGCCTCAGATAGAAAGAGAACTATCAGAAAGGAAGAAATAGGATATGGGCTTTTAGGATCTCCAGGACAAAGATGAGAGATGCAAGAAAAGAAGAATGAGACTTGTGGATTCTGGTAGAGGAAAAAGACCGAAGGTTTAAGAGTTTTTGTACGGTTATTTTATATAAAAGAAGCATTTGAAGACTGGAGACAGCAAGAGCAGCCATGACAAACTGTTGAAAGGGCTGGGAGTGGGAAGGGATCGGCTTGACAGATGTTTGAAGGCAGCTGTGCTGACGGGTCGGCCGTGCACTGTCGTGAGAAATGGATCCCCAGGAAAAGAAAGATTTCAGAGCACGGAACCATTTGAGTCACGGCCTGATTTTTTAAAACTCTGAAATTCTCTTTTCCTTTTTCTTTTTGGATACGACCTGATGCCTGAATGTTGGAGAAGACTGGTGATGACAGAGATTTCATCAGCACAAGCAGGAGAAAGAAGTTGAAATTTATTCAGTTATGAAAGAAGGAAAATGCCTAGAAAAGGCAATTAGTTCAAAAGTAAAGAAGAACAAGGGAAGACAGAAAACAAAATAAGGGAGACGGGAGAGTGAATAGAAGATTCATCAAGTGACTACATGAGCAATGGTGATAAAGGTGGTGAAAGATCACAATTTATGACACCACTAACCCCCAAACTGAGGAAGTTTACTGTTTACAAGGCTATGAAAGTTATAGACTCCGTGATATCCGACAGCAGGAATTTATTTCTTTGCTGAGGACTGCTGTGTAGTTGGCATCTCCTGTACATTCACTCCTGAGGTAATTCCTTTGCTACCCAGCTACTACCTCCCAGCTCCACACAAAAAAGCACCTTACGTAAGTGGCATTTTTGCTTAGCGCAGGTGACGGTGTTTTCATGCACTGCACAACAAAATGTACAACTAGTAAGCAAATTCGGCTCCACAGCTGAAAGTACACCGGCCACAACACACACACACGTGACAGCTGTACAGCCAGTCTAATGAAATGTTGTATCACGCTTAAAGAGTTTAAATTCCCTCCCGTTTTATAACATGCTAAAGCAAATTGAAAATATGTCTGGATTTGCTGTATGTTTGGGCCGCATTAAACAGGTAGTCGCACTCACACATTCTGGAAACCTGTCCCTGCATGGGTCCTTTTCTTCCTTTCTGCATTAATTTACTTCTTATCTAAGGTGAAAACACTTACATGCAGTTCATAACCACCCGATGTTAAAAACTTTAAAAAAAAGGGAAAGGGAATGAGAACCTTCCATCATTCCATTATGGAATAGTTACATCTATAAACATGTATGTGTGCATATATTAATATAATTTTTACATATATAT
>VZSF01004274.1:122581-237081 GCA_013398295.1 Chionis minor | reverse complement strand
GATCGGTGGCAGACAACATGGCTCGNAGACAACATGGCTCGACTAAGGGCAAGTCATGCCTGACAAATGTGGTGCCCTTCTACGACAGGGTTACAACATTGGTGGATAAGGGGAGAGCAACAGATGTCATCTACCTGGACTTGTGAAAAGTGTTTGACACTGTCCCGCACAGCATCCTGGTCTCTAAATTGGAGAGGTACAGATTTGATGGATGGACCACTTAGCTGATAAGGAACTAGCTGGATGGTCACACTCAAAGAGTCGCAGTCAATGGCTTGACGTCCAAGTGGAAACCAGTGACGAGTGGCGTTCCTCAGGGGTTGGTACTGGGACCAGCACTGTTTAACATCTTTGTCGGCAACATGCACAACAGGATTGAGTGCACCCTAGGCAAGTTTGCGGATGACACAAACATGTGTGGTGCGGTCGACATGCTGAAGGGAAGGGGTGCCATCTGGAGGTACCTAAACAGGCTTGAGAGATGGGCCCATGCCAATCTCAAAGAATCATAGAATGTTAGGGGTTGGGAGGGACCTTTGGAGATCACCTGATCCAACCCCCCTGCCAGAGCAGGTCCACCTACAGCAGGTTGCACAGGGTGGCATCCAGGTGAGTTTGGAATGTCTCCAGAGTTGCAGACTCTACCACCTCTCTGGGCAGCCTGTTCCAGTGCTCTGCCACCCTCAAAGGAGAGAAGTTTCTCCTCATGTTCAGATGGAACCTCCTATATTCAAGTTTGTGTCCATTACCTCTTGTCTTATCCCTGGGCACCACTGAAAAAAGGCTGGCTCCCTCCTCCTGGGACCCTCCCTTTAGGTATTTATAAGCATTGATGTGATCCCCCCTCAGTCTTCTCTTTTCCAGACTAAAAAGACCCAACTCCTTCAGCCTTTCCTCGTAAGAAAGATGTTCCAGACCCCTAATCATCTTCGTAGCCCATTGCTGTACCCTCTCCAGCAGTTCCCTGTCCTTCTTAAACTGGGGAGCCCAGAACTGGATGCAGGACTCGAGTGGGGTCTCACCAGGGCAGAGTAGAGGGGAAGGATGACCTCCCTCAACCTGCTGGCCACGCTCTTTTTAACACACACCAGGATGCCATTGGCCTTCTTGGCCACAAGGGCACATCGCTGGCTCATGGTCATCCTGTTGTCCACCAGGACTCCCAGGTCCCTCTCTGCACAGCTGCTTTCTGGCAGGTCAGCCCCCAACCTGGACTGGTGCATGGGGTTATTCCTCCCCAGGTGCAGGACCCTACACTTGCCTTTGTTGAATTTCATTAGGTTTCTCTCTGCCCAACTCTCCAGCCTGTCCGGGTAGTGCTGAATGGCAGCACAGGCTTCTGGGGTGTCAGCCACCCCTCCCAGTTTCGTGTCATCAGCAAACTTGATGATGGCACACTCCATCCCTTCATCCAGGTCATTGATGAATACATTGATCAGGACTGGACCCAGGACTGACCCCTGGGGAACACCACTAGTCACAGGCCTCTGCCCCACTGATCACAACCCTCTGAGCTCTACCTGACAGACAGTTTTCAATCCACCCCACTGTCCTTTCATCTAACCCACTCTTCCTAAGCTTACCTACGAGGATGCTGTGGGAGACGGTGTCAAAAGCCGTCATGAAGTTCAGCAAGGCCAAGTGCAAGGTCCTGCACCTGGGTCAAGATAATCCCAAGCACAAATACAGGCAGGGCAGAGAATGGATCGAGACCAGCCCTGAGGAGAGGGACTTAGGGGTGTTGGTGGATGAGAAGCTCAACATACCCAGCAATGCATGCTTTGCAGCCCAGAAAGCCAACCGTATCCTGCGCTGCATCAAGAGAAGCATGGCCAACAGGTTGAGGGAGGTGATTCTGCCCCTCCACTCATCTCTCATGAGACCCCACCTAGAGTACTGCATCCAGCTCTGGAGTCCTCAGCACAAGAAGGATGTGAAGGATGTCAGAGCAAGTCCAGAGGAGGGCGACAAAAATGATAAAAGCACCTCTCCTATGAAGACAGGCTGAGAGAGTTGGGGTTGTTCAGCCTGGAGAAGAGAAGGCTCCAAGGAGAGCTTATAGCAGCCTTCCAGTACTTAAAGAGGGCCTACAAGAAAGCTGGGGAGGGACTTTTTACAAGGGCATGTAGTGATAGGATGAGGGGTAATGGCTTCAGACTGGAAGAGGGGAGATTTAGATTAAATAGTAGGAAGAAATTTTTCACTCCGAGAGTGGTGAGACCCTGGAGCAGGTTGCCCAGGGAAGTTGTGGAGGCCCCATCCCTGGAAGTGTTCAAGGTCGGGCTGGATGGGACATTGAGCAGCCTGGTCTAGTGGGAAGTGTCCCCACCCATGGCAGGGGGGTTGGAACTAGATGATCTTTAAGGTCCCTTCCAACCTAAACCATTCTATGATCCTATGATTTTAAATTTGCTGATAATGTTTTGTGACTTGTTGAAAAAACGGCTGTATTTATAGAATTCATGTTAACCTTCTCTAAAGCTGCTGAAGGCACATCCACATCAAGTGACGCATTACAGGATGCAGAGGTTCAAGGCAGCTCAGCCCCAAGCTAATACATCCACAGCACTCATGCTTGTTAGACACAGTAATTTGAGTTAAAAGGAACGTAGTTTTGTAAATGTAGCGTGGGAAAAATGAAGTTGATAAGCTCTATGTCTTTGTAATTGCACTGCTTTTAATTCTACTGCAGCCGTGGTTGAAGACTTGCCTGGTTTCAGCAGAAGACATTTACACTTTGGTAAGAACATGTCAGGTGCCCGTAACCATCTTACGCACTCATCTATATATTCTGGAGGTACAGTCTCTAGAATATTAATCTGTTTTCACACAGAATCTGGTTAAACAGACCTTTTTCTCTGGATGAAGTTGTGGAGAGGTGAAAGTGCAGTCAATAGCTCTTACTATTATTTGCATCTGGAAGGCATTTCTTCCCCTCCTGACTCTGGGTATCCTGACGCATATACCTTCTATGAAGGTGGTATCTTTTTCATCCACTTTGAAGAATGGGGTGGATACACAGGGCTTTTGCCATACTGTAAATTTTTGGTGTAGTCTGATTAGGATTCTTGCTTTGTTTTCAGCTAGTTCTGTTGAAATCCCTCTTCATTCAAAGTGGGATGAGATTAAAACCAAGTATTAATTTACCACATCCATAGTTGTCAATGCAGCTATAAATAGCTGTAAGAAACGAAAGTGAGGAACTGAAGGAAAACGAGGATTTAGCCTACCTACACCAAGATCAAATTTGAAAGCCTCCTCTCCCCTTTTATCCAGGTGACTTTGACACACACTATGAGATTTTCTGCATGCCCTATCCTAAGATACAGCCTTAACTACAGAGAGCCCACTCCTAGTGGCACGCACTCACTTTCACAGGTAGTGTTCTCTTTGTACTTCGCAAGGAGGTCCAGACACTTCCTCCCTTGAAATATATTTACTACTTCTCCCCCTGCCCCCATAACTTAATTACTTCTAATTTATTCAGAAGAGAGTCTTGCCACTCCTTGAAAATAACTGCTCTTCTTGCTTCCTCGGATATGTAGAAATTCCATGTTAGATTAGGTGTCATCTCTTGAGTAGGTAATCAATAGCTGCCCGTTTCAGTCAGAGATGAACTCTTCCAGCCTCCCTCACTTACATAAATCTATGTACGGGTTTCAATCTGGAGAACCTCTTTTCCCTGAAGTTTACATTTTGTACGTGTGTACATTCACAAACACGTCTGGAACAAATATGTAACTGGGGGAACGTAAGAAGGTCTCCACAGGCTCCCTCAATAAGACAAGCAACACCAGTCATTAACTGCTCTGGGATGGCAGTGGGCTGAGGCTGCTAACCCTCCTCTATGTGGCTAATGGGATAAAGGAAATGGCTCCTGGTGATGCAGAGCTGGTCCAAATTATATGGCTCCAAGATGATCTTGCAGGCCTAGTGCTAGGCAAGATAACAGAATAAATGCACTTCAGAAAGAATGTCTTGAGGGCAAATCTGAGAACCCTGTTTTTCCAGACCTTTTATAAGGAATTACAACCTGGAATTGCAAACTCTTATTGCTTTGAAGAAAGAACTCAAAATCACTATCCATCCATCCTAACTTCTGGTAAGGGTCTACTTGCAAGAAGCACTGTGCCAGCAGATCATTCCTGTCTGCCTTCCTGGTGAGATTTCCTGCCCTTTATTATACCAGAAGACTATAGTTATATTAAGTATTTTACTGTGAGGGTGGTGAGGCAGTGGAACAGGTTGTCCAGAGAAGCTGTGGATGCCCCATCCCTGGAAGTGTTCAAGGCCAGGTTGGATGGGGCTTTGAGCAACCTGGTCTAGTTCAAGGTGTCCCTGTCCGTGGCAGGGGGTTGGAACTCTAACCATTCTATGATAAGTATTTGATGTGGCTGATAGTTTAGTGGCTAAGTGCGATAAAGGCAAATAAGAAGAGGCAATACCACATAAGGTTTCTACCAGGAAGAATACAGAAAGGGCAGTTACCTGGTGTAGGCCCACACAGTATCACATGAAAGAGATACAGCATGTTCAAAGGTCTAAAATCACAAGTCCTGGAGCATTTGAATGCATTGCCTAATTTTCATGGAACACGTGAGAGAAACTTTTCATTATCAGACATGCTATAAAGACTGTTATAAAGTTTCGAAGTAGAAATAAATGGCATGAGACAATGCGGTATAGGCAAGAAGCTCTAACTGGCATGAGAGGCATAGCTCAAACAGTGCATAATTCTGTTTCAGTATTAGAATATTGGACTGTCTCTATCTTGTTTTATTTTACAAGAAAGGTCTAAGATTTTGGCCCAATAAATTACCACTGAAACCTGAGACACCTTCACCAGCGCTGATGCAACAATAAACTGTACAATTAAAAAGCTTCACTCCAAAATGTTTCTTCAACTCCTGTGTCATTAATTTTAGAAGTTTCAAGAGCACTTTCATAGAGTAGAGTATAGAAAAATATCAAACTTAAGCTCTGGGTAAATATACAGCAAATAGGAAAGCATTAATTTGACTGTCGAAATAGGCTCTGGACAGAAAAAAAAAAATGAAGCCCACGAAGTACTGTTAATCATGTCTTAACCAGATTAGCATTAAAACTAAGAGATAAATTAACCAGAAGACATGAAGTAGTAGCGTTTCTCTCAACACCAACACAAACAGAACTAGCAAATTTATCTTTGACAAAACAGAAACACCTCGTAATTAAAGGAAAAACAGGGTAATATTTAATGAAAGCTGAAAAAACCACTACCGCCAGTAGCATATGGAAGGAGAGAAGGAGGAAAGGTACAGAAAGAAGAAAACTACTATGTGAAAAACCTGTAGGCAAAACAAAAAGTTCTGAAAACAAAGAAAAAATCCAAATATGTCAGCCCCAAACATTTTCCTTAAGGAAATTTTATAGGAGTAAATTCACTAGAAGTAAACCTCTGAATATAACACTTAGAAAACAGGAGTACCTACTCGTTTGTGGAACAGGGAAAAAGCCCCATTTTTAAAAAGAAACTTTGAGTTAGGATTAAATATTATTTTGTTGATAAGAAAAACAACATAGTGATCATGCCAGCAGTACCTGCAATAATAGATGATAGCTCCTTGCACAAGTAATTTTTAATTACTCCCCCGGTTGGCTGAAGTTTTGGCACACTCTTGGGTGTTTCAGACCTGGCTTGAACTGCTTGCGTCCAGCACAGGACAGTTCTTGGCCTCGTCCCAGCAGCACCCTAATACTGAAATCCTGCCATTTATGCCCCATGTATCAGAATGCCAGTAAGCAGCAAAAAAATTTCACATTTTCGCTGTAATGGAAACATGGAAAAGTTGCACCCATTGGCTGTAAAAGCAACAAACATCAGAAGACAAAAAACGGCATTTTTCTAACACAGGACATCAGCTACACGAACAATACGTGATGGTGATCACAGTCTACTAGGAGAACAATGTAAAGAGGAGTACTGAAAGACTCCAAAGTGAATTGACAAGATGTTCACCAGTTTTGACATGCACTCAGACATTGAATATTGCTTTTGGGTTTTAATTTTCTTCTTAATTTTAGGACACTAATTTCCATTTTAATAATTTCATAGCGAAGGATGCTCCAAAAGAAATGTATAGGCCTTAGCATATAGACATTTGGTATGTTCATTTTTCATTGCAAATTATGCATGATTTGTCACCAATTCTTATCCTACTGTTTCTAATTTGATTAGCCGACACTTTAGAAAGCCAGCAACACCAGAGTAGCTTGGGAGTTAATTTCAGAAGGGAGAGGAAGTGGGAAACAGGCCATCCAATGTTTTTCTCCTGGAAAAATAGTATAATTTTCAAAAAAGCATCTTTTAGAGTTTTTTACTCTTTTTGACACAGACCTACAGGCGTGGGTAGCTGACGTTATTCTTGCAGCATTGCATACCATTAAGGCATTGAACAGTGCAACAAATTTGTTGTTATCTTGGTTCTAGAGGGTATGATGTGTTTCTCTGGGATAACAACAGACTTACTGTATTGTGTACTATGCTTGTTTTGTTTCAATTTTTTGGACCCTACAAGCAACCTATCTGCTCAGCTGGGAAGACTATGTACGATTTACCAGTACTATTGGCTTCCCACGTCAAAATAATCTGTAAATTTAAATTGCTTTTGTCATTACACAGTGGTAAAATAATGTTCTGAAACCATCTATAAATTTAGAAAGCAGTTTTCCAGCCAAACAAAACCAGACATTTGAAGAAACGTGAATAATTGAATCCAGAAAACGTGCAGGTTCGCTCTTCCACAAAGATTAATTTGATTCCAGATTATACACTCCTTGGGAAAAAACCCACAAATCAAAAAAATTTATCGATCAGCAACAGACTATGAAGGAGGATGAGCCAACGTTAATGCATTACCAGTGATAAGGAAACCTAGAAAATACTTTATGCCATTCACTAAGATAACAAAATAAAATAACTTTTATATCAATTTTTGCTTTGACCCATAGCGTTTTGATGGGTGGCATTGATTAATACATTGGTTGTAGCTCTAAGTTTTCATCTGACCACCCAAAACCAACAGGAATTTTATTGTTATTCAACTATCATCAGGCAAAAACATGAGCAAATATAAATCACAATGTTATCAAAAGCCCACAGCAGTGAGACTGAATATATAAAAAAAGAAGTTTTGCGCAAGAACAGTTTATCAGTGATAAATAAGCAATATGCCACCAAGGCTTGCTACATAAATCAGGAAAAAACTGGCTGAGACAATGTTAGTCTGACTAACACCTGAGTTAACAGTCCACATCAGAGACCTCACTTCACTCCCGGTGTTCATAACTAAATACTTAATCCTGCTCTGCAAGCCCCTGCCAAGGTCAGACCAGCTCCCCGGCCACTGAGAGTGCCAGAGGCAGCGGGCACATGGAATGAGGGAATTGTCACATGCATATTGTGACCAGCCCCTGTATAATCTTCTGGTGACACACATCATCATCTTTTACATTAAAAGCGTAGGAAGTTTAAACGATAAACTGCATAGGGCTTACATACCCCACCGATACCCACAGTAACACGTTCAGAGGTAAGATACAGCTGGATAACTCTTGGCTGTTAGTGTTGGGCAAGCTCTGATAGCTCTATTGTCAGGTTATTTTGCACAGTTTCCAGTTACAGTGAATTAATAGTACGACTTTTATCAGCAGATAAAATTAAGTCTTTTGTTGTCAAATATTAGCGGTCTCTTTCATCCTTAAATTCATGCGTTAAATACTGTGGATGCAAACAAGGCTTTCAGCCATAGCAAGAGTATGTTAATTCCATCAGACGTTATTTATGTTTTACAATTAAAAAAACAGAACAAACAATTTGCCGAGTACTTTCTTTTCCAGATACTTGTTCACTCAGGACACTCAAACTTGAATCCCAATTAGCTGAACATTTGGGTTTAAGGTTCTCCAGTTGAATTAGATCAAACTCTCTGATTTGGAATATAAGTGAGCACACTTAAGTTTGTCTCAATTTTTAAGTGAATTAAAATAAATCAAATTAAGGCCATGCTGAACCAGAAAGGTTAAACAAGGATTTGATCTAATTTAACTAACACAAATTCAGCCATTTAGTGAATTCGAGGAGATGGAACCTAATTTGATTAATCTACTTTAAAAATCAATTTGGATTAGTTTTCCTGAATGACCCTCTGTAGACAAACCCCCATTCTCCTAACACTGATAAAAGTATTACTGTGCTAGCCTGCACATATTGATAAGAGATTATTAGCTCTTAGGTAATAAAGTGCTGAATCAGCTAACAAATATCCCAGGTGGCAGCAAAGTTATTTAGCTCTGCTAGACTGACCAAATTGCTATGAATTACTGTAAGTGAAAGCATGCAGAGAAACAAAAAACTTCCTGTGGACTTTCCAAGTTCACTGTCCTGGAGTGATTGTGGTTTTGTACTGATGACTGCTATTGAAATAGCAATGGAGCAACACCAATCAGTTGACATCAGCCAAGTGTGCTCCTTGTTCACTTCAGTCCTGCTCAGCATCAGTGACAGTTTTCAAGAGAATCGCAGGAAGAGCTCAGGTGGGGTAATGCCAAGAGCGACTGTGTCCTGTCATCCTCCGGTACTGGATGGATATTCCCAGATCTGCATCACCTCCTACATGCCCTATACTCTACAAAAGTAAACCAGCTAGCAGAAAATATTGGGGAGAGGGACATAAAGAAGGGCACCCTGCTGTAGCTTGGCATCTGCCTTGTGGTGTACACTGAGTTTTCAGTGAAGGCCAGACTCACAGTTTGCACAGGAGACAGGAGACCTGCATGGATGAGCAAGGAACTTCTGAAAAAACTCAAATGGAAGAAGGAAGTTTACAGAATGTGGAAAAAGGGACTGGCCACTCAGGGGGAATACAGGAACATTGTCAGAGTATGCAGGGATCCAGTGAGGAAGGCTAAGGCCCACTTGGAATTGAATCTGGCAAAGGATGTCATGGACAATAAGGGCTTCCTCAAGTACATTAGTAGCAAAAGGAAGACTAGGGAAAATGTGTGCCTGCTGCTGAATGAGGTGGGTGCCCTGGTGACGGATGACGCAGGAAGGTGGAGTTAGTGAATGCCTTGTCTGCTTCAGTCTTTACTGCTAAGGCTGGCCCTCAGGAATCACAGATCCTGGAGGTAAGAGAAAAAGTCTGGAGGAAGGAAGACTTTCCCTTGGTTGAGGCAACCTGAGGACTGGAGGAAAGCCAATGTCACTCCGGTCTTCAGAAAGGGCAAGGAGGATGACCCAGGAAACTACAGGCCAGTCAACCTCACCTCCATCCCTGGAAAGGTGATGGAACAGCTCGTCCTGGATGCCATGTCATGTGGAGGAAAAGAATGTTATCAGGAGTGGTCAACATGGATTCACCAAGGGGAAGTCACGCTTGACCAAACTGATCGCCTTCTATGATGGCATAACTGGAAGGGTGGATTGGGTGAGAGCAGTGGACATATTGTCTACCTTGACTTCAGCAACGCTTTCAACACCGTCTCCTACATCAACCTCGTAGGTAAGACGCAGAAGGGTGTCTTAGACAAGCGGACAGTGAGGTGGATTAAAAACTGGCTGAATAGCAAAGCTCAGAGGGCTGTGATCAGCAGCACAGAGTCTACTTGGAGGCCCGTAGCTAGCAGTGTTCCCCAGGGGTCAGTCCTGGGTCCAGTCTTGTTCAATATATCCATCCGTGACCTGGATGACGGGACAGAGTGTACCCTCAGCAAGTTTGCTGATGACATGAAACTGGAAGGGGTGGCTGACACCTGGGAAGGCTGTGCTGCCATTCAGCACTACCCGGACAGGATGGAGACTTGGGAGAAGAGGAACCTAATGAAATTCAACAAAGGCAAGTGTAGGGTCCTGCACCTGGGGAGGAATAACCCCATGCACCAGTCCAGGTTGGGGGCTGACCTGCTGGAAAGCAGCTGTGCAGAGAGGGACCTGGGAGTCCTGGTGGACAACAGGATGACCATGAGCCAGCGATGTGCCCTTGTGGCCAAGAAGGCCAATGGCATCCTGGTGTGTGTTAAAAAGAGCATGGCCAGCAGGTTGAGGGAGGTCATCCTCCCACTCTACTCTGCTCTGGTGGGGCCACATCTGGAGTACCATGTCCAGTTCTGGGCCCCCCAGTTCAAGAAAAACAAGGAACTGTTGGAGAGGGCACAGCAAAGGGCACAGCAAAGGGCTGCGAAGATGATCAGGGGACTGGAGCATCTCTCTTATGAGGAAAGGCCGATAGACCTGTTCAGCTGGAGAAGACAGAGGTGATCTCATCAATGCTTATAAATACCTAAAGGGCAGGTGGCAAGAGGATGGGGCCAGTCTTTTTTCAGTGGTGCCCAGAAACAGGACAAGGGGCAATGGGCACAAACTGGAACATAGAAAGTTCTGTCTAAACATGAGGAGAAACTTCTTTCCTTTGAGGGTGGCAGAGCACTGGAACAAGCTGCCCAGAGAGGTTGTGGAGTCTCCTTCTCTGGAGATATTCAAAACCCACCTGGATATGATCCTGTACATCCTGCTCTAGGTGAACCTGCTCTGTCGGGGGGGTGGACTAGATGATCTCCAGAGACCCCTTCCAACTCCTACCATTCTGTGATCAACACTTGCACAGCTTTGTCTATAAGAGTACAGAGAACCAAGACTTTCTCCTAAATTTTTCACAATACCCTATATTGACTGGAACAGTTTTCCAGTTCATCGCCTGCTGCAACCCACTTAGGAGAATGGTGATCACCAAATTATGAATTAGAGTAGGTATTCTAATGCCTTCTGTTGAAACTACGGTGTTGAGCAGGAAAAAAAAACCCAGCCTCATTCTAGGATCAGAGGCAGTAAGAAGATGGGACCAGGACTCTGCAATCAGCAATAAGAGCAGGGATATAGCCAGGGGTATCTGCATCGGCAGTCTTGAGACCAGATGGACTGGACAGCTTGGGTCCCCTTTCTTCCTGGTAAATGTCCAACCACTGGGCTTCAGAGCTATTCTCCACATCGAATGCTCTCTCTGCAGCCACAACAATGTCTTCCTACTCTGTCTGCATCAGAAGCAAAAGCATCACAACTGCAGAGATGCACTCTTATTTGGCTTTAGTTATTATGGGTATGCTGCCTGTCATGTAAACCACCGCAAAACACCTAGGTCCTATTCACTGCATCGAAGATGAAGGTACACAACTCCAGATGGTGAATTCTGCCTGCAAGGCCAAATGTGTAAAGCTTAAATGCTGCAATGCTGAAACCCGCAAGTCTAGGTGCTGTAGCCAGAACATCAGGGGTGCAGATTGGAGAAGCTCTCTAAGGCTGAAATTATCCAGTCTTGATAATGAGAAAATCAAATGAATCAGTTCATACTTAATGACGGCCCTAGCAGAACTGCAAAAAAAGACAAAATATAACTGATAACCAGGTATCGCAGTAGAACTGGATCTAGAAAAATTACAGAAAATAAGTTTTCAGCTGTGAAGACAACTGACCTCATGTTTCAGCATCCCTGCCTCTCTTAAGAGGCCAGCATAGCCCTGAGTATTTGCTCTGAATTGCCGTTGCCTCCTATTACCTACAGCTTATATCCAGGAGTTTCAGGACTAACAAACGTTTATCTAAAAACTGACTGTTATTTGTATCTGTGAAGAAAGCGTTTGTAGTTCCGAAAATCAGTTGCATCCAGTTACCTAAAGCTACAAAAATAGCTGCCTCCAATTTGACAGAAGAAGCTGTGAGACTACCAGACATTTACTGCGCCAGTTCTCTTCAGCTCTGTTCTCCTGAGTCACTGCACGGTGCTCGGCAGGCAGCACAAGACCGTGTGAGACCTCATATATTTAGCTACAAATAAATCTAATCACTGTTGTTTCATTCACCATACTGAAAAGGAGCAAGTACCAAACTTTTTTCACACAAGCGCATTCAAAATCAAACACATTACAGAAGAATGATGGGGAGGTTTGCAAGGATTGCACTGGCCTGTTTGAGAAGATGGGCGCGAGCCATTTCTGTTGAGACAATTCCCAGGGAGTCTGATGTTTTTCGCATTTTAATTGAGATATTTTCAAATACACCTTTGCTATTTATTTACTGTCTTCCCAAAGTTTGCGAATATTACCATGTTTTTTAATTACCTATATTCAGATTTCATCATTTTGGTAGTTTCTTAAACAACTGGCAAGAATTTAACCCCAGAATATGGCTGTACTGTTCTATTTCAGTGTTTTCTTGGTATTCTCCTCTCAAACTACTAGTGGCTACTGAATTCAAATTGCTTTTCTCTCCTTGTCACACATTTGCATTAATGCTTCAGAAGTTCACCAGAGAAATGTCTGCACAAGCCCTTGGGTGCTGAACCAAGAACACTTAATTTTGTAATACATGTAAACTAAGACACTTGCATTCAAACACTGAATATCCTTTAAGTATGTTAGCCATTTCTTTAAATCGTTAGACTTTAAGCTCCCTCTACAGCAGGTTCTTCCTAGTTTCCTAATAATTTTTCCCAAACATTTCCAGATGCAAATACGACCAGTTGTTTTAACTGGAGACAAGCATTAAGTAGTTTGGTGCCCATACACCACTTTGCCCAATACCGTCACATTTGGAGCTCCCATTTTTCCTGCTTTGTTTGTGGATCCTAATTTTTAACACACATGTTTAAGAAAACACAGATGAATACAAACATCACTCAAATTTTCTTCCTCCTCTTTAAATTCAGCAGATATAAATATACTACAAATAAGTAAATATTTAAGAACTAATAAACATTCAGCAGTTACGATGAGTCCTTGTTTAATTCTGCCTCGTGGGCTTAATGCCTTGCAATATCTTGACTGTAGCATGCCTTGCCTGTTGTGTACAAGGAGAGGAATGCATTTTTCTTCTCTTTTACTATTAATTTAAACATATGTCATAGATCTAATGCCAAAAGCAATGGCAGGGACAACTGTAAAGTCGCATGGAAGCACCTACACCAAATGCTCCTAGAAGAGAGTTGAGAAGATTGTGAAGGGAAAGGGTTATAGCCTCCTTCACACCTGCTCCCATTGGGTACAGTCTGAAAAAAAGGCTGTATTTCAGTTAGATGTAGCTCTTCTGTAACACCCTCATAGTAAAATGCAGGAAGAAAAAGAATTTTTATATGCATTCTCTTATACACCATCACTCCTGGTCAAAAACATATTTCACAATCCTTTGACTTCCTGAATTTCAGCTATTATCATTTCCCCAGATACTTTGGGCACATTAATCAAATAGTAAAATCAACAGGGAAACAGATTTTCCTTATAAGAAGTAAATATATTATTTAGTGAACCAGATCACATTTGTCTTTCTGAAATTTATTTTCAGACACTTAATTTTCTGAGATTAATTCAGATCAAAGAACATGATGCCAAAACAAATGTGTTTTGACACATCCTCAAAAGATCTAGAGTTTAATTCATGGTCCATACTGTCCTTGTATAAATATCTGAAGCCTTAGCGATGTAGTATTTCACAGTACTTGCATGACTAGACACAAAGCAGAATTTTAAAGCATGTGAGTTGAAGTGTGACATGCACACCAGTGTTTTTTCCTTGAGTTTAAAACCTGTACTGTTTGAGCAGCTTGCACCATCTCATGGCTCTCTAACAACTGTAAATTTACAGTGAGCATTTTCAAATAGGTGACGATATACTTCTGAACAAGCTGTATTCAGGAAAAATCAAGGAAACAAGCTGAGGAAAGAAGATACCTGGGTAACACTCAAAGAGTTAGTCCCCATCCTGCCAGTTTAAGCTACAGGTTAAGCTTTAACAGTCAGGAGCCTGACTTACTGCCTTCTGGTACATCAGAAAATCACCATCCTATGTGATCATTAATTTCTTGAAACAATTTTTTTCCACGTTAGGTATCTGACTGTCTGCATGTACATCCATACACACTACATATTATAAGAGCTGTTTGAGCTAAATATTATCGTAACTATGAACCACAAACTTTTTTATTGCTGCTACTGAAACAAAAATGTAAATGGAAGCAATAAGGATGCCCAAATGGCTATTTCATTAACTGGACTCTCACATTTCTTTAGAGTATCATAATGACAGTCATCAATTCTGGCATTCAAGGACAGCAAATGATTCATGGCCGACTACGCTAAACTAATTAAAAGCATCTTGCATAGTGCAAGATGAAAACACTGTCATCTGCTCTAAGTAGGGCATAGGTGAAAATTATGCTGCAGAAATATTTACAAGCAAGTTTCTTACCTCTTAGAATTGAATACGTACCAAGTAAAAGTCAATGTTCCCAGTGCTCACGTGGATAATAGATTTGCGATTCAGAATAATCAAATAAAAGGGAAAACAAGATGAAATTAAACTAGGAGTTTCATATTCAATAACACTATCTATGCTCCCACATAGCACTTTTCCTTAGTAAATATAAAAGCACTTGATTATAATTACAAAAAGCTAATAATTAACCTATTTCAGGGTATAATTTGCCAGGTGGTTTTTTATGCTATAAAGAACTGCTGACTTTCAATGAGACTAGTGAAAATAAATTTGGCCTTTTATCACCACTTTACAGAAAAGTAAAGGAAGAAACATTGAAGGTGCTGATGACCGTGTATTTTCTTTTCGTTCTATACATTTAAGGTCTAAATTAAGGATTCTCTTCTCTTTGACACAGCAAGTTGCCACTACCTTTCTTTTGAAAGGGGCAGTTCTTCCCAGGTCTGGCTTGATGCAATCAGCAGGGGTCATGGCCAAAGGCAACAGGCAGAGTTTATATGCTGTGTGTCCTGGCAAAACAAGGAGGCAGGAACACAAGCAATACAAACAGTAAACTTGTTTTCCTAGAAGCAGTGTGCAATCAGGCCTACAATTAAGATAGAAAAAGGTGTGTATCATGCTAGAGTAGTAACATATGTGCTGTCAAAATTCCCTGGGAATGCTCATTGACTAAGCAATACTCGTTCTTGATCAGCAGTAGTCTTAAAAGTATATGCAGGAGGCTGGGGAAGACCACTCTGTTATTGGAAGACAACATCTAGAAGGTGTGGTACAAGAGTCCTCACCCCTTGCTGCACCAGATTTCTTAAACCGATCAAGATTTGTGCAGTGTGTTATCATTCTTTTTGCTACAGAACCTTCCTGGGGTTTCCAGCTCACTTTGAAAACAGAGGTCTCCAAACAACTTGTTAAAAATATGAACAAAGAACTTAAAATTCCTCAGCTGTCTAGTTTGTTGCTCACTTTTTCCATGAGCTTTTGTATAACACAGCACCCAATTTCTGTCCACTTCATATAATTCCCAAAAACTTGGTCAGACTGGACCTGGACAGGATGGAGAGCTGGGCAGGGAAAAACCTAATGAAATTCAACAAAGGCAAGTGTAGGGTCCTGCACCTGGGGAGGAATAATCCCACGCACCAGTCCAGGTTGGGGGCTGACCTGCTGGGAAGCAGCTCTGCAGAGAGGGACCTGGGAGTCCTGGTGGACAACAGGATGACCATGAGCCAGCAATGTGCCCTTGGGGCCAAGAAGGCCAATGGCATCCTGAACTGCATCAAGATGAGCGTGGCCAGCAGGTCGAGGGAGGTCATCCTCCCCCTCTACTCTGCCCTGGTGAGACCACAGCTTGAGTCCTGTGTCCAGTTCTGGGCTCCCCAGTTTAGAAGGGCAGGGAACTGCTGGAGAGGGTACAGCAAAGGGCTACGAAGATGATTAGGGGTCTGGAACATCTTTCTTTTGAGGAAAGGCTGAGGGAGTTGAGGGGGAAATTCATTAATGCTTATAAATACTTAAAGGGAGAGTGCCAGGAGGAGGGGACCAGCCTTTTTTCAGTGGTGCCCAGGGATAGGACAAGAGGTAACGGGCACAAACTTGAACATAGGAAGTTCCATCTGAACATGAGGAGGAACTTCTTCACTTTGAGGGTGGCAGAGCACTGGAACAGGCTGCCCAGAGAGGTGGTGGGGTCTCCGACTCTGGAGACATTCCAAACCCGCCTGGACGCCACCCTGTGCAACCTGCTGTAGGTGGACCTGCTCTGGCAGGGGGGTTGGACCAGATGATCTCCAGAGGTCCCTTCCAACCCTTAACATTATGTGATTTTGTGAAAGAAGCAAAATCTAATTCTGTGTCTGGTTTCATCATGCTGTAATACAGCTTAATATGGAATAAACACTTGGTACTTCTTGTCATCTATTTCAAAAATAAAAAGATATGGCAGGCAGTATGTAAAATTTAAAAGTGGGCAATGAAAAAGCACAGAGGCATTTAAGGTGCCTCACAGGGAACTGAAACCTATAGGAAGGACAGAAGTAAGCATGATACTTTTTTCTATTTATAATCTCAGAAGAGAAAGGGAAGAAAGAATGAAACTGAAAGGCAAAGACAATACATTTTAAATTTACAAGGATATCCTAATTTTAAGATATTTTTATTTTAATAAATTAATAAAGTTGGTGGTTTTTTCCTTAACCATGCATAATTAACCATGAAAGCTGTTCTATGCGTATACATATAGAAAAAATACTGACATATGTGTATCCGTTATCCAAAAAGCTTAGAGGGATTTGAAATGAGATGACACACTTACATATAATGATGTGAATACACAATTACAACAGATAAAATAAAAAAAGCATAAACCCCTGCAGTGCTTCACAGAATAAACCAAGACAGAGGTTTCTTGTGCAATACCACCAGATGTTGGATATTGGAAAAAAGATGTTACTGGTTTGCTCCAAACACAGCAATTCCTGGCTTTCTCCATTGACGCTGCTGAATTTATTAGTTGAATTTATTAGTTTTAGTTCAGTTTGAGAGTAAGAAAAGCATAGGCATGTGGCGTTTCAAGCATTTTTGCTTAGATTATGACTTGGGCATTATCAGATGGCACCACATTCTCAGAAATTTTCAGGATCTAATTCTCATTCCCAGTTCCCCACCGACAGTTTGCTGGCCCAGGCATGGATCACCATTTTCAGTGTGAAAAGCAGATGGAGAATCTGACCTTTTTTGGGAACATCCCAAAGCTGAAATAGGTTTTGAAATAAATGAATGCAGAAAAGGGTAATACTGTGTTGAAGCACACAAATATAAGCCTTTTTTAGGCATCAGGAAGAAGATCTACACAAAAGAAATTCTTTAGTAACACAATAGTCAACTTCAGAGTTGTAGGAAAAAGGTCAACAGTGCATATGAATGCTAGAGATGTTTGGGGATAACCCAAGAAAGGTTTTTGAGCCAGCTATTTATGATTTAAAATCTGTTAATTAACAGAAAGCCTGAAGGGATAATGAAGGATTGATGGCAGTCCACTGAAGGCTGGAAAGCAGCGCTTCCCTCTCAAGGAAGCTATTTTTAGAGGTGTCATCAGCAGAGGAAAGCTGTCCAACATCACCCACCCCATCGCTCTCAGTGCTGTTATTAGAGTCAGGCCCATATTGTTACCTCAGGAATCCTGCCCACTTCCAGCCCAACTAGAAGGCAGAGCAGAGGTTAAGGATGAAAAAGGCAACGTGAGGCTGTTGAGCCAGGAAAGGACCAAGTCAGAGTCTTTAAAAGCCCACCCTGAGTTTTGAGTTGTGGATGCTTGCCACACGAGGCAGCTATGTTTACAGAAAGTACATGCCATGAGTTGAGGGGAAAAAAAAAGTGGTGATAGTGAAACAGGATTTCGGCTTCATCATTTCCCTGCCCGCTCCCCCAGAAGTTCAGTGAAAAGGAAATGCATGCATGCTCCCACAGATCAGTCAAGATGTGTGCTCTTCCCCTCCAGCACTGGCCACCTCTGCTCTTCAGTCAGGGAAACACCAGCCAGCACTCACTGGGATCCTGCAGGTCACCCAGAGGAGCCTGGGAACATAAATGACAGGGACACCACAGCTGCATGAAATCACAACTTTTAACAGCAGTTTTTCTTCCAGCACAGAATGATGGTCCTGGAAGAAAAGAGACCCGCAGTCATCTCTCTGTGTGTGAGAACTAAAAGGTACTACAGCACTCTGGCTTTCACTCAGCTGGGAAAGGGCCCTCCGTCCCCTTCTCTGCAAATTTACGCAGCAGTTGGCACATCCACCAGGGGTGGCCAATATGTCTTTTAACAGGTGAGAGGCACAGCTTCTCAACCAAGGCAGCACAGGCAAATCTAACGTCTTCTTTGGGAACAAAACAGATATTACCCTCAAGTGCTGAGTTACAGCTTTAGTCTCCAACATCTACAGCATGGACAGCAAATTGTCCCTATTTCACTACTGCCTCTGTTCTACTCTCTGAGTAAGTCCCTGCTACATATTCAGCTGCAGTAAAATTGCTTGTAGCTTTGTCACAGGTCTCCAGCTCTGCAACCCTTAGACAAAGACAGGGCCACCACACCAGCAGTCCTTCACATCTACATTTGTTCCTCCTTTCTTTTAATGCACAATTCAAAATTGCCTTCTTGTTTCTGAACTCCTTTACTGATGTGTGGCAACCAGTTTCCGATTGTGCTGCCCTTTAAATCAACCCTTCTCTTCATTTTGCATTGGCCATGGAAGATGCAGCTGGCAGGAAAGGTCACATCATCAGAATTCCTTATCTTTAATAAGACTTCCCCCCAGCTTTGATCACTTTCCATCTCATTTCAGAGCTCAGCAGACTGTTTTCTCCCTCCCTCATTCTTGCTGAAGTTCTCCTTCCTTCTGTTAGCTTATGTGATAAAAAGCTCATCTGCACACACACCCTTTCTATTACTACTTATTTCTGTAGCTATGTTATTTTGGCCTGCACAGGGTTTTCAGAGCGTAAAATCCATGGACAATTGAAAAACCTAAACAAGTCTAATATACTCTACGACCTCTTATTGAAGACAACATTATCGAGGGCTAAGAACAGAAGCTTAAACTTATTTCTGGTAATGAACAGAAGAGAAGCAGATGACAAGGCTCTGGTCAAGAAGCTTGATGGGCTGATGCATTGTAAAGACCAGTTCAGATGTCTGTTACAACTGAACAAACCCAACTGTACTGCTTTTTTCAACTCCAGCCTCCCACACACAGCAAAAGGAACTGAAGAGCAGTCTTACTAAGTCAGACCAAAGGGTCTTTTAGCTCAGAATCTTCAGCAAAAAGACAAAGTGATCACACAGAGACACATTCTAGGGCTATGCTCCCAGCCGTATGCAGACCAGCATTGTCCTGAGTCACAGGCATGGTACATGTGTGCTTTGACAGGAATTTGTCTGTTTGGTGACACATTTTTATTCCATTTTACTCAATTTCACTTCGTTTTCTGAACCCATGTAAATGTCTGGAACATATAATATCCTTGATTATGCAACAAATGAAGCATCTCCCCTGTTCTGAACCTGCCATTTGTTAGCTTCATTTGTTGCCTCTCAGATCTGGTGGGAGACAAACATCCCGAATGAGAACCACTCACTGTTCACCTTTTCCATTGGTGCTTTTTCCACTGCTCAACCCTCTTGTTCCAAGGGTGCCAAGTCCTGGTTTATTTAATCATTTTCCTGTGCAGAAGCTCTTCCATACCGTTTTTTGGGGTTTTTTTCCTTTATTAGTCTGCATTGTACCTTCTGCAGTTCTATTCATTCCTTTTTAAGCTGAGGGGACAGAACCATACATGTCATAGGCTTCTGCAGTGCTGCCAGCTTTGTTCTTTATTCTCCACATAATCATTCCCAATATTCTGTTTCTTTAACTGCT
This sequence comes from Chionis minor, assembly GCA_013398295.1. NCBI lineage: Eukaryota > Metazoa > Chordata > Aves > Charadriiformes > Chionidae > Chionis > Chionis minor. Next base: position 217,365 of record VZSF01004274.1, on the reverse strand, counting down.
GTTGAGCACAGAGATAATGCTTTTATGGAATTACCTGTTATAATTCCAAGATTTTTTCCTTGAATGGAAATAGAATGTTCAGAGCCCATGGCCACACATATAAAATTAGGATAATTCCTCCACTCCCACCTCAACACACAATATTTCAAACAAGAACTGACTTTCACTTTACATCTATCACCCACACTTCTAATCATACATTTCAAATTAGTATAAATAATAATTAGAAAAAACGTCCTTCTTACATGTTAGTATTCACTTAGTGAGCTTGCCTAGATCATTAAACAGAAAACAAACCTTCAAAACAATTAACAAATACTTGTTAGCTCAAGTAGTGTTACTTCCCCTCCAGTATAAGTTTACTCAGCTGATTTATTACTCACACATTGCTATTCCAGAGGGCTCTAATACCTTGGTGTGCTCCATTCTGCCCGAGTGCAATCAAGGTACATTTTTCTTTCTTTCCTCCAGGTCAATTTGTTTAGACAGGCTCAAAACAACACCAACAGGTTACTATTGTCCAGTGAAGCTAAGAAACACATGGAAATGATTTCAAGTATTCATAGATGCTTTGTTTTCCTTGTAATCAGTTTAAGCTGACTCTCTCTGCAAAACACCGCCTCAGCAACTGACACACCAGAAGACATAGCAGAGAAGGTAGTCAACATTATATTTTACAAAATTAAAATACATTAGTGAGAAGATAGGTAAGCCGAGTGTCGTGACTAAAGCCGTGACACTGAGTTAATGGGTGGTTTTCCCTTCTGTGATCCTCTAAAAATAAATAAAATATTTACCCTTCTAAATAACTAAAAAGGTATCTAAAAAATCTGGGACTGACCAGAATTTTTACTGTTTTATTTGTGGAATTTAAACCTTGTTTACATTTTGTCCTGCTTTTTCCTGCCCCAAAGGCTGTGGGAGGGAGGGGTTTATTTACTGATTTGTTTGCTTATTTACCTTTTTATTTCCTTCTTCCCAACTGGGAACATCTGGGAATATTGTGGGTTTCAAAATAACCACGCTGGGCTTAGGACCGTGCCTGAGATCCCAGCACGGTCCGTCCGGGCTGGGTACCAGGGTGTCACAGGGTGGCAGGAGCAGCCGGGAACCCAGCAGCGCACACTCGTGTTGGGCAGCTCTTACGACCACCCAAAGAAGCATTTCAAATGCTGCCCCGCTTCCCAGCTTACAATTGGGGCAGCAGTAGACCCAGGCTAGTAACTTGGGACTGTAGCATCGCACACATCCCTCGATCACTGTGCCTTGCACACAGAGATGCAACCCTTTCCAGTTGGGAGTGGGTTGAATGGAGAGCCCATTCATTCCCGGGCTCTTATGTGACCCAGTGGCCCTTTGCTGGGAGGCGAGGAGAGGGGAAAAGCAAGGGCTGTGAACTCCAGAAACTACTGAGTTTTGGGGAGAACGCAGAGCAGCTCCCACCACTACGTTTTTTTCCACAGAACAGGTGGGAAAAATCCTGGAGCCTAAATGGAAAGCGCAGCTATCTAGGGGCAGTTAGACCTGCTGAGCTGCTGGGGCAAGTGTCAAAGTGAAAGCAGATAACTGCGAAACAGTAAGAAAAATCAGGACTGAGCAGGTTAGGAAGGACAATTAATTTGAACCAAGTGAAAAATTAACTCAGGAAGCTGAGAGCTGATTTAGGTGCAGGATTGAGTTATTTGTCCAAACAGCAAGTCAAAAGTCCCAACAAAATGAATCCGCACTTGCTGTTCCTGCATGCGCGTGACTGCAGCAGAGCAGTCAACGTCCCACACCTGCAAGCCAATTCCCACAGGCAGGCACATCTGGCACCTGTAGAAGAGGTTTTCCCGAACGTGCAGAGTCATAGGCCGAGTCTTGTCCACGCAGGGGGGACAGAAACCGAACACAGGGCGCCATCCCACGCTTGCCACTGCAGCACCAAGACACGCGATGGGCAGAGGTGTCTCCAAAGGAGCACTGGGCAGGCAGCTCCTGGCTGGCACCTAGCCAGCTGTTTGGCTCAACGTGCACATCTTCTAAAAAACATCAAGGAGTGTATTTAAAAAAAAAAACCAACAACCAAAAATTAAAAAAAAATTGTATGCTCATGCATCGTGTCACATTTTAGTTGCTGGACAAAAGCCAAACTGCCCTGCCGCCAGCAGGCTGTGTTAAAATGGAAATCTGTTTTACAAATTATTGAACTATTAAGTCATGCTGTATGTATGCTGCTCAAAGTATTAAAGGGTTGCACAAACAGTAGGGTACAAATATACCTATCATAGAATTCAGGTTATGATGCAGGCTGCCCAGTTTAGGGAACAAGCTTACATCTCTGACACCAGCCCTCTGCATCTCTAAATTCCTGAATCCACGTCTCGGGTGATATCCCAGCGCTACACTGGATCGGGCAACAGGTCTAGTTTGCTGCAAATGGCCCAGCCTTCGTGATAAGGAAATGCCAGTAAGCACCCAGAGAGAGGCCACGGGCAGGCACACACTACGAGGGTCTCTGACTGTAACCCTAATAAAGCAGTTCTGCAAAAAATTCAGACTCTGAACACAGGCAGTGGTATTAAGGAGATCCTGCTGAAGCGAGGCATCTGAAACTCAAGTGAAAACTAGTACCTGTTTGTTACTAACAGCATTTTTATTCATAAATGGAGATTGCAAGCAATGTTTCTCCTATTTTTATGTCAATTTACATTCCTGTTCCAAGAACAGATATGAAAAAAGACCAGTCAACATCACCCTCTAACCAGTTTCCCTTTCTTCAGAAAGCACAAAACTTCAGCGACCTAGGAATTTATTACTGGTTTGCTGCCTAGAGCTGCTCAGAGAAATACTCTTCAGTTACAAACACCTAAACTGAACTAATTTTAATGCACGTCTGAACCAAGGTTCTTATTCTAAACAGATGCTGAATTTGTTTAGTCCCTCTGCCTCCAATGGTGGATGTAGTATAGACAAGCAGAGCCGTGGTGATTTCTGCACGTGCTGCCCAGAAGTTACCTACTGCAACAGATATAACATCATATGAAAAATAAGGTTTCTTCTTCTGTTCTTAAAATACTACTCCTGGGAAATCAGGCCCTCTTGGATGTTCAGATACTCACACAATGTTAGGTATACGCAAGAATATAAGAAAGATAAGGATCCCAGACGTGCAGATCAGATCCTGCCACGGACTACCATAAAGAAATTATCTATATTCTCTTTATGGTCTGAGTTCCTGGTCCCCACAAAACCCACATTAGGGCAGCCTTAAACTCATACACTCTTACCTTGAAAGTCACTTGTGGTATTTCACTTCAGAGGATGATTAGTTAACAAATATTGCAGTGAGGCACTCAAACCTCTGAAATTCAGCTACCACAACTTCTACTGATTTGCATAACTTCGTCCACGTAATAGGCATGAAACTATTGTTGAAAAAGAAAAAAAAAAAAAGAAAATGGAAAAAAAAGCATTGCACCTTAAAGTAACGCAGAATATCCAGAGATAAAATGGCAAATAAATACCATGAAGTTTTACGAAAAATAATTTCCTTTAACATAAGATTCAACTGCTCCAATGTAACCTTAATTTCCTCATAAAAGTAATAAAATGCATTTTGATTTTAGTATAGAAATTCTTAAACAGGCTGTGTAAATCAAAAACAATAAACATTTTTCTCTACAGCTATTACTTTATTTTAAAGCATTACCTGATAATAACAAAGAGAAGAAAATTAAATACCTGCAAGTGAAAAGAAAAAAGCCATTAATGGGACAGGGATGCTGAAATATTAGTAAGCCAAAATTGTCTACCCAGACCAATTTATTTCCTCTAGAGCGCTTCGCTTAACCCTCCTCAAATAACAAAAAAACGCCCAAACCAAAAAACTCCACTGTTTCCATTCTCTAATGTATAAGGTTAAAAGGCAGGCAATATTTTGCAAGTTGTTTACTAGGGAGGAAACTCCGGAGACTGGAGTTTAAATTGGGCTGGGCGATGACTAGCAGGGCAAGAGGACAGCCTGAAGAGCCTTCTGCCGTTCCGCACTTCTCGAGATTGAAATTCTCTGCTCTTCCTCCGGTTAATAAATATGTAAATACAACCTGGTGGCAGAAGTACAGAGTGTGGGAATTAAGTAAGACTCATGGTGAAAGCTGGAGAAGCCAGTTACACAGCAGCCAGGCTATGCTAATAACCTCTGCTCTCAATGGGTATGGTCTACTGCAGAACACATTTTGATAGAAACCTACTAAAACAGTATGTGCAGCCACAGCTTCACTTCTAATGTCCCAGCATAGATCAAAAAGAAGGATTCAACTAAGCCAATGATGGAGAAAAACTAATTTCATGGTAAAATAATTCTAAAATATATTTAAGGTACATTGGTAAGGCTACTTTAAAGGGAATCTGCATTACAAAACACATAAGGGAATTGAAGACTATATTCTGATGTTCTTCAGCTGCTAAAAAAAATAGTTATTCTTTATCACTATCCGACTACGGTATTTTATGTAAACAGTTTTCTGAGAAGACTACTTCTTCCTTTCTTCGCTGTATTGGTTTGGGTTTTATTTTTAAGACCGAATAGAAAGAGCTGCTGCTTCTCTATCATCCAGAATTTCTTTTTTCCTCTTAGACGATACAGAAAAAGAGGATGGAGAGAAAAATTGAAAATAACATTTTAACCAAAAAGTCAACTATCTAAATGTGAATCCTAACATCTGCTTACGAGAAGCTACTTAGAACAAATGTAAAATAGTGGTTTGGCTTTTACATATGACAGTACCAGCAGCCACTGCAGAAAACTTGTCAAAGCAGGTGTAACTAAACTTTGGTTATTTACAGAGCAAGAGATGGAGGACTGTTCTGCACTCTCTGCTGCAGTAAAATGTTTGCAGGAGCAGCAGCTAAACGTTATACAAAAATGGAATAGCCTGTGCTTCTCCAGGAGCATAATATTAGATGTTTGAACAATACCTGGGGTCCTGAAATGAGGACATTAACTTTTGACTAAAACAGGGAGTACCTGAAAATATCACTAGAGATTGTAGATTGCCACTGCATTTGCTACCAGGTTAAAAAACCCCAATCTATTAAAGATCAAATTGTTAGTACGTGAGTATTTTAAGCAGAAGTGGAGCGTAATTTTTTTCAGAAAGCAGAACTCTAAGGGAAAAAAGAGCTAAGACCAACAGAAAAGAAATGGAAATACATTTAACAAAGAGCTTGATTAAAGCATGCAGTGCCATTCAAAATCCAAATTTCTGGTTAATGCTCATTTATGTTTGCAATGCCAAACTTCATTACAAAAATTAGATATAGATAACATTTTAAATATAATATTTTTCTGTCAGTTATGCATCTTGTAACTGGAGACGTTAAGTCCTCTGGCCAGAGAAAGCTAATTTAAAATCACATTATTTAAATTATAGAATTTTTCTGTAATTGCAAGGTTTTGTTATTATTAAATGTAATGCCACTAGATGTAGCATAACTCGGATGTAACACTGAATTTGCAGACCAAAGCCAAAAAGGAGTATTAATTTAATTTCCATAATTTAAAAAAAAAAAAAGTAAGTTGAAATGGATCACATGTGGAAATAAATTGGTTCATTTTCATCTCATGCATAATGAGAAACTAAATGGTCAAAAAATGAAAGATGAGCACAATATGACACCACTCAATTATCTTTTCTTTAACAGCTCTTACTGGCATGCAAAAGATATTTTGTTGTATGAATTTCAAAATTATTTACAAACCCCAGAGCCAGTTTCTCTACAAAGGGTCTGTTTGGAAGAAGACTGTAACAGAAGGAGCTTTTTTTTTTTTTTTCTAAAACCAATTTTAGTCTACCATTCTCTTTTATAGGCACAAGCCTATAACAGCAAATTATCCTGTTGCTTTCTGTATATCCTCCCTCATCACATCAGATGCTGGAAATAGTTATGAAGGAAGTCTCATAAATGCCGACCTGTACTGCATCTTGACACGTGTGCTGTGATCTGCACTGCAGCCAAATCAACCTTCATTTGATTCTTGACACTGATCCATGTCACCTGTCCAAGGAGCTCCACTGGCCACTACGAGCAATACTGCTGAGAATAAGTTTTACGTATGCTCTAAAACAAGAAAATAGAATCATCTCTTCTCGCAATATCCCCTATCTAGCCACAGACCTTTTTCTGCCATGTTTTCCTTGTTTCTCAAAAGAAAATTCTAAAATTACAGCTATTTTGATGCTTGTAATTAAGATTATTATTAGCTCAATGGTTTTCCCACCTCTAAAGGATTTCTCAGGTGCTAACAGACCCTTGCTCAAGCACTGTCTTAACCCATGGACTGTGCTGCAGTCTTGTCTTACCTGCTTCTGCCTATATTCTGTATTCATTTCACCAGCCCCCGCTCTAGCCCCTGTTTGCTTTGCTAACGGACTTGCTGCCACAGCATACATAAAAGTAATAGTAATATGATCAGGGAATTTCGAATCCCCAAAATGCAATCTCAAAACGTTTCGCTTTCTATACTGCACTGTTACTATAGCAAGCAAGAAAGTTTGCAGCTGAGAAAACGCCAAGAGCAAACAAAGAAACCCAGAAGCCAAAATTGGATGTTGCAGCTTGAACATCAGAAGTATCTGTATGTGAATATTTATCCATTTGTATTTTGTGTGGTTGTTTGTTGTTTGCTTTTTGTTTTTAAATCCACCTACATTAGTGTTTACTCTGAATTTTAATCATTCACTTTAGATTGTGAGAAAATATACAAAGGTGGTGAGGCACTGGTACAGGTTGCCCAGGGAAGCTGTGGATGCCCCATCCCTGGAAATGTTCAAGGCCAGGCTGGATGGGGCGTTGAGCAACCTGCTCTAGTGGGAGGTGTCCCTGCCCATGGCAGGAGGGTTGGAACTAGATGATCTTTTAAGGTCCCTCCCAACCCAAACCCAAACCATACGATCTGATGGTATCACGCAGATATAGACTACCTGTGCAAAGCACTTCAGCCCTGTCCCCTGTGGAGCTTTACTTTTGGACCATGTGACTTGAGTTGAACGGTAACCCTGGGCAAAGCAATTAATCTCACTTGATCCCAGTTTCTCTCTAAGTTATACTATTACTCTTTTATCTCACAGAATCTGTGAGTAATATTGGTAAATATTCTGAAGGTGAAATTTTGCATTAAAGGCCTTCCAAACCCAAAGTCGGCATTAGCCCACCATGGCCGTTTCCAGTTCTCCATGCGATATAGGAGGGATGACACACAGCTCTTACTAAAAACAAATCTGTTTCCAACCAAATGTTTACAAAGACAGAATCACTATATGCTGCTAAGGAAAAGATGGATAAAACTTGCCAAAATTAGTATTACGAAAAAAATAAACTCTTTTAAAAAATAACTGGGGAAAATTCAAGAGACTTGGATAGACTTGTACATATTTACACAAAACTTTTTCTGTTGTACCTCAGAGGCACATGATGATGGTATTTCCAGGGCTAAATTAACATGGCCACCATTCTGCAATGTAAACAGGTTCCTATTGATTAAATTAAGCATGGGGTGAACTTAAGCTGTTTTATCTGACCATCAATGAATGTTTTGCTGGCTGGAAACGTCCCCAAAGAGGAACAGAAGTGCTTGGAATCGATGCTGTCCAAACCAATTTTTTCTCACTGTTATCAAGGACAACCCTGTAATTAAGAAGCAACTGCCTTAAACTGTCCACCACAGTACAAAGGAATCAAGAGTCTAAGACAGCTTCTCAGAGAGGCAGTTTGCACCTTGCCTGGTGGGTCTGAATAATCTATCACCCAAGCAGGCTCTTTCTAAAAGGCTTCTTTGCAACTAAATTTTACTTGCTGGTTCAAAGAAAAATGCCTTTCATATTTACCCTGATTTAAACGGACATCATCCTGAAGAACAACTCAGGGCATATTAGATAAATTGCATAAAGTCAAATTAGTCTGAGTTTTTAGTTTTGTAATAACCTTGATACCTTGGAAATCCTAGCTACATTGCAGAACTATAGGAAATTTACTCTAATTCACAGAGATAACACTGCTTATTGATCTGCCTAATAACTACTGCAATGTTTGACTCTAGAGATCCTGTCTCAACACACTCCAAAAGCATATTCAGGAATTTCATTACAGCAGTAGCTGTGACACTTCCCCCCCAATGTACCTGTTCCATCTGTGGTCCCATTACAGACCTCCCTCCTGAGATCTGAGGTTTGCACAACATTTTGTGTGCTGGTCTTAGATTTTTGTACTTCCTCACTCTCTCTGTATTTCTATCAAGGTAAGAAACAGTTTTCCCTGTCCAGAATCCATAAGGTTTCAAAAAGAAAAACCTCCTGAAATTGAAATTACAACAAGATGTAGAAATACCAACCAAAATAAGAATCAAAAAGTTTACCTTGAATTTCTAAAAGAGAAGTTATTGAACTGAACAGCCTTACCCACAGGGTTTTTTTTCATTTTTTGTTTTTAGATCTAGTTTATGTATATGAAACAAAAACTGTTTTACAAATCACCTCTAAATTTGGCAGAATTTGGAGTTACAAGTCATTTTATTAGAAATAAGCATTAAAGTATAATAGAAATAAGGTAAAATGATGTTCAGCTTCCAGTACAGTAGTCAAAACCAACTGTACGACAAATGTTTGAATCAAATTATTTTGTCTGCATGAGCCATTTATTAGAACCACCACCTGTCTTGGCAAAGAATATTGATTATTTAATAACTCTTACAACTGAACTGTTTAGTTTCAAACACAGTAACTGGCAAATGATTTTTGGCACGTGGGCTCGTTGTTGAGAAGCTGTTTTCATATTATTAGATAAATTTAAAAATACATATATACATTTTAGGATAAATTTACCTATAAAATGGATGCCTTTCTGTTGTGTATCTCAGAACCTGAAAGGGTACACAGACAGAACTTCTCAGAATGAGTAATAAAGCACGGCAGCTTGGAAGAAATGAAGCACTGTAATTTTGCCTTTTTATTCACTAATACTTCAGTGCCCTGCAGACCTGCATCTTCTCACCGAGCATTTGAATAATGTGTGGTTCCTGAAGTGCTGCAGCTCGTTCAAGGAACATCATCAACTTTATAAAAAGGAAAGGGGCTTTGGGTAAAACGCGATTGCTCAAGTTAGATGGTGCTTTAAAAGTTATTTCAGCTGTAAGACAGAAAGGGCAAGCTATGGAAATGTTCTTTAAGAAAGGAGATTGAGTATCATGACATCGCATAAGACCTGTGTGATTGAGATGTTTTCCATTTATCAGGCAAGATAAACAAGGCAAAGGCAACATTAGCTAGAGATCGGAAGAGAAGACAAAGTTCCTCCAAGTACAGAAAGCATTTTATGTGACTCATTCCACATCAATATTCAACCAGTTGCAGGGCAGGTCCCTAGCAAAGTAGGAAAAGCAGCAATTAGAAACAAACCTAAATCAGTATTTATGGTTAATACCAGACCTAATCATCCTTTAATATTATAGTTTGGCTAGGAATGAATTAAAGTTAACTAAAGTAATGCAACAGTTCTTCTTATTCACTGTGGGGAACAGAGCAATACATACTGAGTTATTTAGGCTAAGAATGTACACTGATATAATGTCAGGATGTTATCAAAGTCATAGATCTTACAGAAAAATTATTTTGGAAATTTGCTTCTCTTCTTGTTTTAATATCTGCTTTGTAAGTAAATACAGGATTAGAAACTGGGGGAAAGATTAGATATAGCCCACTTGGAGCTGATGATGTGCATGTTAATACAGATGCAGAGGTGTAACTTCCTCTATCCTGCACTCCAAAGATGGTTTAACAGAGGACCAACACCATCCTATCTCCAAAACTTTTACACACACACACACACACACACACCACAAGCCCCCGAAATAGGCACAGGGGAAGAGAACAAAGTGCCTTTTGCTTTTATGGCAGAAAGGTATGCAGGACTTAAAAACCAGAGGGGTAAGACTGGGGAGCAGCACTCGTTAGGCGATCAAGGCACTCCCTGAGAAGAGAAGGGAGTTCTGGCTCCTGAACTGCTCTACCTTATTTATCACCCAATGGCTACCTTATCAGGGAAGGGTATCAATGGGTTTGGACCAGGAAAGGGGAATGTGTGACTGCTCCCTCTCGTTTTATTAATCCTAAGCACTATACTTCCGAGTGAGACTACCGCCTTGAGACACTTATGGAAGCATTTCTGCTTCTCAGGAAGTCATGGTGAACGTATTATGTATATCATTCAGTCCATCACTTGCATACAGGGTGATCTGTAAACACTTGAAAGATTCTTCAGAGAGGAGGCTACTCAAAAATACTGAAACCTATATATGATGTACAGATGTCTCTGTAAAGACTGCTTGCACTGCTAGACATTAGCAAGAAATTTTTCACTATAAGAGTGGCAAGGCACTGGAACAGGTTGTCCAGAGAAGTTGTGAATGCCCCATCCCTGGAAGTGTTGAAGGCCAGGTTGGATGGGGCTTTGAGTAACCTGGTCTAGAGGGAGGTGTCCCTGCCCACGGCCGGGGGGTTGGATCCCGGTCCCTTCCAACTCTAACCACTCTATGATTCTAAGAATCGTGCACAGGCAGACTTTCAGGCACTGAGGGAATTTAACTGGAGCTACATTAGCTAAAAGGTGCTTATGGATTTGGGGCTTGATGGAAATTTGGCAAAGGTTAGGATGACAAAATCAGGCTCTGACACTTGAATTCCTCCGAGGCCCCACTTCACCTCTATCAGCCTTGCTTGGACTGAGCTCTTGGCTGTTTAAAGAGAAGAACACAATCAACTTAAAATTAGGTTATGATTAAAAACCAATGGCTGTATGGAGGAAGAGGCAACTCTTATTTCAAGCCTGGCAGGATAACTAGGAATGAAAGAGAACCCTTTACTTAATATAGGAAGATGCTACTGAGCCCCGTGGAGGAAAGTTCGTGAACTACTTACATTCAAGAAAGGGGAATATTTTTAGGTAACCCAGCAGACCCGAACGTCATAGAGAAAGGGATAAAGGTAGCAAAGAACAAATCAGAAACACCCTCAGAACAAGGTGAAATTTTGCTGTTCCCACTTTAAACTGTGTATTTGAAATAAGTAAAAGGAAACTGAAATAGCAGTGATGAAACTTTTGAAGCAAGTATGTGAGGCAGGACCAAGGACTCTACAACAGGAACGTTCCATGCGCAACTTTCTGATATGGAAAAATAAATCAGTAAATTGATGTGAGAAATCCAAGTAAATAAATAATTAGCAACCATAATGCTAGCTGACCCTTTCCCTTCTGAAATCTAACGGAGCTATTAGTCAGCCAAAGGAAGATGCTGTGTAAGACCAAAGGTTTTTATTCTGCTATCCTGTTTTTCACAGTGTCCAGTAACAGAGACCTAAAAGAGATGATGAAAACAGGCCAAACTTGTACTGCTTTTTCCTTAGCATGTCCTTCCAATTTCACTGGAGATTTCAGCTCGGGGATTTCCTGAGCCAGAGATGTTATCTTTGTGTTTAATAACCCTCAGCAGATTTTTCTTCCATCAACTTGTCTTTTTCAACACATGAAGACTTTCAGCATACAGAAGCATCCTCTGGTAAAAAGTTTCACCATTTCATTAATTCATGTGAAAAAACTATCTTATGTTCACGTTGAACTGGTCACCTGCTGACATTTAATAACTCTTAGTTCTTATATTACAACAGGTAATGATGATCATATCTCATATAAAACATTATTCAGCTAGAACGTGGTTTTACAAATGCTCAGAAGATCCCTTTTTCTTGAAGGAATAAATCTAGAGAAAAAAATGGTGCGAAACAAGTAAAAGTATTTTTTAATACATTGAGTTTTTCTCCTGCTTTATTCTAGTTGATCACTTGGCACACAATCCTAAGTGTTTACTGCATATTAAGTTCAGAGTTGTCATGCTAAGACTTACACACATATTTGTTATGTCTTAATTCTGTACCAATGGTTTATCATTCTGCAAGCAGTAATCAAAAAGGATAGGACATCCAAAGCATGACCAGCCTCAAAACTCCCATCAGAGAGATAATGATCCAGTCTTCTTAACAAGGGGAGCTTGCAGGAAAGGAGAAAAAGTATGCCATGGATGCCACTAATTAATTTTTAATTTTTCCTGTACAAGCAAAAAGTTAATCATGTTTCCTTGCCTGAACAGCATTTATCTTTACAATAACTTCTGAGACTTTTGTTTTTAGACAGAAAATCCAAGCTTTATGGAAGTCACAGAATTTGTTGAAGTTATCAGATTAGTTCTGCCGTATCCTTACATTCCATTTCCAAATACTGAGAGACTACAAAAATAGCATTAGTTGGGAGACTCTATATTATGTGTTATTGTAAAACCACAGCCAAGTGTTAAGTAGTTACTATGATCAACTTGTTTTCTTTTTACAATTTCATATCACAGTTTGGCTTTTTGGTCTCACTGTATAACAAACATTAAAAGCTGATGATAAAAACGTAATATAAAAGTAAGGTACACGTTGTCTCTCTAATAGACTATTTTAGACTCTGACTTCTGATGGCTTCAAAGTTCTTCAATGTGAATCACAGCTTTTTTTGTTGTTTCCTTTTCCCCAGAAATATTAAGTATCTTTCATCGCTTGATGAATGATGAAAAAACAGAAAAACTCACAGGGAAAACCATCCATAAGCCTTCCTCAACAATAAAAAGTATTATACAAATTACGGACTTTTACAACATTTCAAAATGTCACAAATCCTTTTAGATATTTTAAGAACTAAACCCAATTATGAATATATAATTCATTTCTCAAACGTATTCAGTCCAAATGTTCCTCTTTGCACAGTATCTTTTCTACTTGAAGGTGGCAAAGCGTTAATTAATCCAGCACAATGAATCATCCATTGCGGCATCACAAAGCTTACATGATCACATTGTAAATGGGTAAGTGCTTATGTTTCTTTTACAGGAGGAAGATCACTGTCTAGATTTCTCAAATTTTTATTTTGGAAAAGGAAAGTAATTAGAATGCAGTTTAATCTTCTACCTGAAAGTTTTGCTTTTGTTTTTCAGTCTCATTCTACTGGTAGCTGGTCTGATGTTTGCAAACACAGAGATGATTTTGTATGGTAACATAAAAGAAAGGACTTATGCATATACTATAGATTATCAGTGAGCGTATAGGTGCTCCTGAAACAACAGCTTCAGTGTACCAAGTGAAATTCAGATTGTGTAAGAGTTTCAGACACCACCTAACACTCGAAGAATGATGCACAACCATCCATTCTGCTAAAGTCTAAAATATTACCATCCAGTATATCACCCCCCCACCCCTCAAAAAAAAAGTAACTGCATCTGCAATGATCCTTGACTCTTACCCGCATGTGGTCAGACGTACTTTGAAGGCTGTCTGCTTAACCCACCTTGAGCTCCACTACAATCCATGCCCTCAAAACAGGATATGAACTACACCCACTCAGCACTGGTACAGCCACACTGGCAGTACTGGGCCCAGTACTGGAGAGAGTCCAGTGAAGGACAACAAAGATGATGAAGGGACTGGAGCATCTCTCCTGTGAGGAAAGGCTGAGAGAGTGGGACTGTTCAGCCTGGAGAAGAGAAGGCTCAGGGGGATCTCATCAATGTATATAAATACCTGAAGGGAGGGTGCAAATAGGAGGGAGCCATCACTCCTTCCCTGCTACTTAAAACATGCCTAGTCGTGGCCAGCATTGGATGCTCAGAAAAAGAATATGCCACCCTATTTCATAGAGCAATGCTTCCTTCCTGCTGCCCAATGCTCCAGCAACCTTTCATCTTCCTGTAAATTGTGGTTTAGGGATTCCTAATTCCCATCATTGTGCTTAATAGCCCTAGATGGAAGTATCCGTGATGAATTTGTCTAATTGCTTTTGAACCCATTCAGACTTTAAGCCTCCACAACACTCCGCAGCAATGAATCCTGCAATTTAATTATGCACATCATGAAGAACTACTTCCCTCCATTCATCTTAAAGCTACTGCTTGGTCATTTCACTGGATATCCCCTTGCTCTTGTACTATGAGAAATAGCAAATAATTATTCCTTTTTCACCTTCTCCATGACATTCATGATTTTATATACTTCACTCTTATTTCTGTTCAGTCATTCATATTCTAAACTGAAAAATTCTTTCTTATTTAAAGCCTCTTCACACAGAATTTTTTCTTTCTCCATGATACAAGATCACTACAGACTTATACAAGAGCATGATGTTTTTCGTTTATGGTTTCTCCTCCTCTCCTAATCATTTTTAACATTATTAAAACCCTCCTACAACTCCCCCTTTTCAAGCCAAAGAATTTAATTTAGTCTTTCTGTGTGCAGAATCCATCCTTTACTTAATGCTACCACATCCTTCCTGGGGCTGGGAGACCAGAACTGCATCCATGTAGATGCCATGCATAGTAATGCAATGGTGTTTCGTTTTGTTCAAAGGCTGACGATACCTGGAACTATTATATTTTTATCCCAGATTTTAAAATCCAAACTTTTTCTTCATTAAAGTAGGAAGATGTTGAATGAATACGAGAAACAGCCCAGGTCAAGAAAGAGAGAATGCATTTGAGTTTCACTCCAGTCAACAGAGAGCTTTTTAAACAAATCTCAGAACAGGCTGCAGATGTTCCTACAACAAATACCAGCCAAAAGGTTCACAGAAGTTAATAAAAGTCAGTACCACCTTGGAAAAACATTTACGTGTGTGTTGGACCATTTATTACCACTAAATGATGCAATGGTAGATAGTATGTTTTAAGGTATTGTTTATGCAAAGCATAAAAGCATTTCTGAAAGCCAGCCATTAGCTTAGCCACAGACACACAGAAGCCTAGCTCTCCTTCAATGTGCAGCACGCAACAGAAACTGTTATCTGGATGACAAAAGAAGCACTGCAACAATGTACACTAGAACCTACAACATGCCAGTACTATCTCTTCAGTATTCACCTATGGTGTATCGTGTTCTGTGGGCAAACACAGGTTGTTTTAGAAATGTATTTTTATTATTTTTTCTTTAAAGCTCTAGTCCTTCTCTGCTGTACCAAATCCCAGGACCTTCATGTTTTGGAATGGGTCTATCTAGCAGGCAGTTATGTTAAAAGGCACTTCTTCATCCACTTCCTCCAGATGGCTTGTGTACAGGTCTTCGAAAAATTCCTCCCCACCTAGATCAAGCTTGGTCCAGAGATGAAGATCTGAGCAGCTCCATCCTCTGAAGATCCCACGTGCACTGCCACTGGAAACTCCTGTGAGCTCATGGCACACTGCAGTCACCATCTTCACAAAATTAAGCAAGCTCTATTCTAGACAAACACAGATAAAACAGACTATTTTGCAAGCACTCCTGCTTCTTGGGAGTCACTAGCACTTTCCAGCCGTAGAAGAAAGACTCTGTACTGCCCCTTGAGACAGCAGGAAAGAGGATAAATAAGCACTGCAAACAAGAACTCGAAAGAATGAGGAAATGTGAAAATACATATGTAGGATAGAAACAACAGAGACAGGAAGGAAGGGAATGCAAAATGGCAGTGGGAACAGAGTACGAACGGAACCAGAGCAGAGAGGGATGGGATATAAAATGACAGCTTGCAAAAAACCTGTAGAAAACTGGATAAAAGGTATAAGCGTGAACATTCATGAAGAGTATAGCATTAAGGACAAAAAAGAAAGATATTATGGGCCCTGAGAAAAGGGGCGTGAATGCGATTATGATGACTGGAGAGCACTTCTTCAGAAAGTCAGCTCTATTTTTCTGGAAGGTTTGCATTCTTTCCTGATCTCTCTGGGACAGTCTATCATTCTCCAGCAAAGCTATCTAAATTAAGCAGATTCTGCTGACTCAACTACAGTAGATAAGTGCCTGAGCAAAGTCACTGTAAATACAGTTGTCAGTTTAGCTCACCATCTTCTAGGGGAAAGTCCATATAGAGACGACATTCTCCTCATGCTAAGAAAAGCCTGATAGATAAGCCTGCTGTAAAAAAAAAACCCAACCTCAAACACCACAGATAATCCATCAAGGGGAAGGAAAGGAAAGGAGAATCCATGGAGTTTCAACATATTCAGATTTTCAAACTTGGACATTTAGAATGTTAAAACACAAAAAGGATGCTAAAAATTTCAAGTCCACCATCCAAAAATCAGGAGATGAGAGAACAAACCCTGCTTAAGCAATGTTAATTAATCTATGTGTTAGGACTCAACATGTAACTACATGATCACATACTCTTTTCTCCGTTAAATTACACAGAGGACATACTAATCTGAGAGTGTCAGCGATACTCGTCTACAGAATAAGCCATATGGCTCTCCTTATTTCTGCTGTCGCAAAAGTTAGAAAATGTGTAATGAATCAGACAGGAGATTTTAGAAGACAAGCAGATCATACAGTTTGGGGTGGTTTTGTGCTCTTCAGATCTGCAGAACTGTATGCCATCTCTAACAATGCTGTGTAACCCCTGTACGATGTTGATCAAGACTCCTCTTTAAAGATAATCACAAAGATCCAGATTCTTCTCCACTAGCTCAAGTATCTACATCAGATGGTCAGAGGTAGCTAGGTGAACTGACTGATCTCCTGTAGAGCTTTTCTCCTCTATAGACTTGAGAGAGGATGTTGAGCACCCAGCACCCTCCATCTAGATGCCTTTCTGCATCTTTACTACATCCAGTATGACAGCTTGAGGTCCGATTCTTTATTTAATAAATCCAAATAGCTCTAACTGCTATTGATATAAAAACAGAGTAAGATAGCTCTAAATAAAAATGCCAGCTCCCGACATTGTCAAACTGTTCATCAAAAACTATTTATTATAATCTCTGTACCTTATTTCCACATGTGTGAGCAGTGACTACAGCACCACCACGCTTCACAGGGATGCTCTAAAGATCATTTGCAAAGATCTAAAAGGTTGCTGTAATCAGGGAGGATAGAGTGGGTTTTTTTCTAACGTGCCTTTGATAACCTGACATCCTACAATGAGGGCTACAAAGAACAGCTCAGGGAAATGAAAAGATTGTATCTGATGTAGGATGCGGCTGTCATACATAAATGACGCACAATAAACACAAGCAAACAGCAAGTGCGTGTTCACTCAATACGACTTAACCCTCTGGGGTGAATGAGATGGGGATTTTTGCTGATGACAAGATGCTTGGAGAGTCTTCGTATTTTCAAGAATGTTTTCTTAAAATGTTTTCAACTTTTTTTTGTATTCAAAGAATGATAAAGAATCATATTTGTGCTTCTACATATCCAGTAAAAACTTCTGGCTTTTTTTTTTTTTTGGCTTATTTGGTAAGAAGACAGAAATTTCAGTGGTATTTCATTTTTGATCACAAGAGAAATACAATTTCTGTTCCACTTGCAGAGAGGAAGAAAAAAAAAAAAGAAGGATTTGTAAACATTAGTAAGCCAGGTTGATTTCATGTCTCCATAGCCCATGGAAGTCATCTCCCAGTGAAACAAAGGTATGTTAGAAAACCAAATGCCCTAAAAATATCTCATTAAGTACAGTACTGCAGGGCTTAAGTACCTGTATTTGATGAAAAGAAATAATTTCTTCAGTGAACGCAGACTTTTTACTACTTTCTGAAAAAGAGATATACAAAACTTAACAGGAGTGAATACACAACACAGTGAATCATCTGAGCAACAAATTAGTTCCTTCAGGGTTACTTTATAAATTAAGTCTGATGAGATGTCTGAGTCAGTAGTACTAGAAACATCGAAGGAATATACTTTGTTTATAGATTTTCCTGATTTTGAGTTACTATGAAAGTGTGTCCATTTTCTTGTTATTTTAAAAGCTGTTCCCCAAGTGTCTGCAAGCATGTAATCACAGAAGTGTATTTTAAAAGACATTAATAGTTTCAGTGTTTTGTCTAGGATACAATAAATCGCAACATCTGCTCGGGCAGCCAAAGTGTAACTGAGTACTGATCCTGGACTGAAGACCTCAAATATCCTGCGTATATGAATGCTACATATAACTTTACAAAAAAGAACGATTATTTGAAAATAGACTGTCTGAAAAGGATTATCTGCTAGTATCCCATTCTGAGAAGTCTCATGATCTTTCTCATACCCTTGGTTTATACAGTGTTAGCACAGTGAAAGGGGAGAATACACTACCCAGCTTGCAAATCTCACTTCTCATGTGAAAGTGTGTACTGCCTCCACTACTTCATAGGGAAATAAAAATGACTCAAAGCACTCATGCCACATGTAGCTAGGTCAGATGGTTGGTTACGATTAAATTCTGCCTCAGAATTTATTCAGAACAAGTCAGTAAGCTAAGGCACGTGGAACAAGATGATAAATTCTCACCCAAGAATACCAACCACTTTCTCTAATAGCTGGATGATGTAGAGTGATTCAGTATTACTCATGGGACATTTTAAAAGATAATCTTAGTTATGGCTTGTGTGGTGATTTGGACAGATTAATTTGCAAATTTACCAAGGGGATTGTGAAAGGCACCTAGAAATATTTGTGACAGATTACTATAAAGGATAAATAACCTAAGAAAACCTTCAAGAGTATTCTCTGATATTCACAACTACCTTTTTAATTTTACTTTAAATTATTTTAATCATTGTGTGACAGTCTGTTCTATGTCACACAGAATGTGCTAATCAGCCTGTTTTATTCCTCTGTAGATGTCAGGTGATCCTGGTTCAGCGCTTCACAGCACAGAATTATACCAAAGGCCAGAAAAATAGGCTTGCTAGATATCTTTTTTTTTTTTCTTAATCTATTTATTTCCACTTTCCACAATGCACTATACCATCTGGCATCACTAAGACACAGTAACTCACTTTTGCATACGTGAATGAGTTTGAGTTCAGCACATATCCAGATCATTATCCATTTCTTCATTTATTCTTATTTGGTGGATATGTTTTTAGATCTTCCTGCTGAAAGTTCTCTGATTTCATAAAACATTTCTGCTTAAGTGTATTATTGATTGGCTGTCTTTAAGGAGAATAAGGTGCAACTTACTAGAATCTAACGTATTTTCCTTTAATCTAGTAACACATACTACTTGAAAAATTAGCCTCATCAATACCTTTTTGCCCATGATATATAAATATATTTCAGAAGTGACATAAAATCCCAGCGATACACATTAAGGTGAAATTTTGATGGCACACTTGAAATTCAAAACAAGATTTAAGTTTGTATGTATTGTGTCCAGTCCCACTTAATCTATTCAATTACTTCCATAATACTTCCATACTTCCATAAGGTAGTTACGAACACACGCTACTAAAATAATTTGAAGATTGTATCTTCTGTTATACACTAGTATAACAGTGCCTAGTGCCTAGATAAATTAGCACTAAATATTAGTGACTAATACTGCTGGGACAAACTTCATAATTAGAAGAACATAAAGGATTGAAATATTGGAACATTAGCGTTTCTTGTATTCTGATAGTCATGCAATTGTTAATATACTTCTGCTTTTACATGCAAGCCTATTTCTTTGAGAATAATATTAAATACAATATATGCAGAACAGGAAAATAATCAGAAATTCTATAGCTGGTAGATCCAAAGGAGCATTTAGCGGAATTCTGGTGCACAAATCAAGATTTGTGTGATGCAACCTGCACTCTTCATCCTCCCCCTGCAACGCAGTTCCTAAATTCACTGGTCTTTCAACATAACAGTTTCCCAAGTATCTTTAGCGTATGTTGTGCACATGTTCGGTTGTCTCCAGAACTAAGCAACTGGCAACCCACCTGATTACGTCAGATCTGAGGCCAGGAAACTACAGAAAGCAACGCAAGAGCTCCCTGAAGAGCCAGTCACTGGGTATGTTCACAGCATCCTACTCAGCACCAACTTCACATGACCGTCCCAAAACCAGAACTAATTATTTTCTTTTTAAAACTGAGCTGCTGGAAGAAGAGTTTCCTTGCTTAGTAGCCTCCCATGCTCATCTCTCCCCACAGGCTACAGAATTAAAACTCACGCATCTTACCACTTTAAACAGCTCTGCAGCCCTCAGGTTAGACTGGAAAGGCCATCTCTTCCCAGTCCGGTTAAAACTGGGCTAACAAAGCCACAACAAATACAAGAGCTTTGGGGCATGGGGTGTATTGGGCATAACTGGCAGGGGCAGCATGGAACTTGCAAAGGTGACCTGTGGAAGAGGTCAGGGACTGCCCTATGCTGGTCACAGTCACTTCAGCAATGGACAAAACAGACCCACCACCTACCAAAAGTAGACAAACCAGAAGGAAAAACCTATTTAAGAAAGGGCAGGAGCGACACTGGAGAGGAGAAACGAGCAGGTGCCCAAGTAGGGGCAGACACAGAGAAGACAACACAGGAGCAGGAACACCTCTGAGGGAATTAAAGCCCATGGAGAAACTCACACTGGAGCAGGTACAACCTCCAAAATGGACTGCAGCCAGTCCATAAAAGTCATAGAAGAACACATGCCACAGTAGGTACAACCCCTGAAAGAGACTGCAGACCATGGAAGAACCCACACCGGAGCAGGCAGAGCTCCTGAAAGGGACTGTGGCCATCAGAGAAAGCCACGCCACAGCAGTTGAGTAACAAACAAGAAGGGACAAAAAGCTACGGAACACCACCACTCTGACCTCGTGCTTCTGTGCTGCCTGTTGGCTCAATGAAGGGGCTGTGTATAATGTGCAGCCAGGGGGTTGCAGAGAGGGGGAAGGAGAAGTGTTTGGAGGGAGGCTGAGGTGCCTTCTCTGCGTGTCACTTTAACTGGTCATCTTATTTATTGACAGTGCAATCATAAATTACAAGTTAATATAAATCAGCAATAAACTAATTTAAGGAGAA
This sequence comes from Chionis minor, assembly GCA_013398295.1. Lineage (NCBI taxonomy): Eukaryota > Metazoa > Chordata > Aves > Charadriiformes > Chionidae > Chionis > Chionis minor. Next base: position 196,510 of record VZSF01004274.1, on the reverse strand, counting down.
TTCCCCGATTCATGACTGATCTTGCTCATGATGGGTGGTGAAGGCTCTCCCTTAGTGTGTTTATCTGCACTTTGGATGTTGTTCAGCTTCTGTGCTTGCAGAATTGTATGAACAAGTGAGATGACAACAAAACTTTTTTTTAATGACTTTGATGGATGGCCAAGTTACAGAGTCACAACACCAAATTACTGTTTAAAGTGCCATGTTTTTCTGAATCAGTCTGAATATTGTATATCTCTCCATCTAAAAGACATACATTTGGATGATAAGAAATACAGCAACCAACCCATGGAACGGTGGCCCAGGAATTTACTGTGCTGTTACATGAAAAGTACTGAGGATATCAATTCCTCAGGCTTGTGGGCACAGACTGAATCACCATTTAAGATACATAAGGATCCATAGGGACCCATAATCTTCTGCGTAACGTGTTATACACAGAATTTTCCACCCCACTACAGTTCTCTACAGGTGGTCTTCCAGTTTTATCCTTTCAAGATAAGTTAAAAAATACGAGTTCAGTATAATGGAAGTCCAAAGCTCTTCATCTCCTGGTTTAACATTTCTATCAAATAAAAAGCACTGTATTCATTCCTACAGTTTTTTTTTCCCCCGTAGTCTTCCACGTCTAGATTTTTCTCTATACCATTTTTTAAGCTTTATTTTCCACACAACTTTCCTTTACCAATGTATTTGGGTAGACAGGCTGGAGACCCAGCTCCGTAAACTTCAGATCTCCCCTCATATTCAGGAAAATCTGTGTCAAATCCTGGCAAATTACCCAGGAAACCTTCGATTTCTAACCCCCATCTTCAATTCCTGTTGATCGATAGCCCCGTAAATGCTTTTCTTCTGATCTGAGAGCTGGAAAAGGAAAAAATGATACAATTTTTAAAAATGTAAGACAATATTAAACTCCAGAAACTTCAAGGAACTTGTCAACAGTCAATCACCGAATTAACACTAAAGCCACAAGCATAACACCTTCCGCTCTAGAGCTGCTCCTAAAGTTACCGCTTTTTAACTTTTTCTAATAATCACTACCATTACTCAACAGAATCTAAGCTTTTTATATACACACTGTATTAGTGTCCACCTCTTGTCATTTTGTCACCTCTATAATTGCCCTTCATCTCTGCAATGCCTTCAACACCACCAGCCACACAGACTTACTGGTCCTCTGGACAGAGGACGACCAGAAATGCATAAAATTACTATTTGCTCCACCTATTCTGCCTGAATGGGGCTAGAATACTACTTAGGCAGTGATTTCTATACATATACCTCTTGTCGTTAAATGTTAACCTATGTGTAAGAGCAGCCGCACTGGGTAAAACCAAATGTGAGTCTAACCAACTCCCTAATAGCAGCTGTAGGAGATGCTGAAGAAAATGGCATTAAAAAAGCAGGTGAAGTATGGGACTAACTCTTCCAATTTTCAGCAATCTGCATTTTAAAGCCTTCTGAAGATGAAGACTCTGTACACATGCTTGTGTTTATCAGTCCTTGATTTACCCTCCCTAATCCATTCAGTGAACATTCAGATGTTTGTCCCTTGCAAAGAGATCCACAGAATAATTAAGTACAGTATGAAAATTATTTCTATTAATTTTAGATATGCTTCCTGTTCATTTTACTGACTATCCCCTAGTCTAGTGTTCTCCAAGACATTTATGATTTTTTAAATATATATATAAAATCAGTTTCTCCTCAATCACCTCTTTTGTAAACTGGAACCCTAGTGTACTTAATTTGTCCTTGTACAGTAGCTGTTTCCTACGCAAGATGCAAGTGCACAATACATTTATAAAACACTTTCCACTGTGTTCTGACCTCCTCTCCTAATCATTTTTAACATTGTTCTGACTGGTACTAAGCACGGCACCACATTTTCAGCCTGCTATCACAATGATTTCCAGACCACTTTTCTGAGTCCTAATGGATAATTTACGGCCCATCACTGTGTTAGCAGCAATAGTTTTATCCCCTATGCAGTACTTGGAATTTATTGCTACAATTTCATTTGTTGCATTATTGCCCAGTCACTGAGTATCATGAGATTCTTCTGTAATTCTTCGGGTTTAATTTAATGCTTTAATTATTTGATGCTACAGAATTAATGTCTTTTCACTATTTGTCCTTTTTCCAGATTTACAAATATGTTGAACAGTACGTATTCCAAGAGATTCCTGTTAGATCCCAGCCGTAATCTGCCAGATTTGTGGCAAACTCCCCCCACAAAGAAATATCTTGTTAACTCCATACACTGTCTTATATTACTCCCAAGTTGAATTTGCTAACAAAACTCAGTAGTACATACTCCTGCCCAACAAAATAATGATGCTCTCTCCAAGATCCCAAAGCCTCAAAGAAATTAATTACTAGAAAAATGGAATTCATGATCCCTGAAAGATAAGAGAAGATGGGGGATGAGTGTATTCCAGTGACTGCTGTGAATCCTCAGAGCTCTGATCCTCCTGCTTTCTGTAAGTGCTTCCGCAAACAGGATTTAATACTTCAGACAGCACCAATACGAACAACTGGATATTGCTTTTAGAAAGTGTCCACCTCCACAAAGAAATGCCTTGGTTAAACTGGTCCAGACTAAGGGCAGCAATCCCACAACTGGCAGCTAACCTAGCAGCTCACTATTGTTTCAAAAGCAAAAATTTTCCTCTTTCCCTACTCACACAATCCTTTGGCATCAGCTCTAGCATGTCTTAACATCTTTTCATGAGTTGATTCAATTCACTAGCCAGAAAGAAATTTGATATATTTCACTAGCCTTGTTTCTTTCCAGGCTAGTGTGTGTAACTGTTAGGCAAAGCGGGATGGTGAGCATCAAAGACATGGAGTGGGAGCACAACCGGCTCCTTGGAGACAAGTTTCTCCCATCTCACACAGCCCCACACCATCAGGGGCAGGGGAGAAAGCAAGCTGCAACAGCAAGGCTGCTTTTCCCCCTCCCATGAGCTTTAACTTCCAACTCAAGAGACAAATATACTCAACTCAAAAGCAGCAGTTTCCTTCTTGAATCACTAGATTGCCAGAAAATAAATGAGAAGCTTTTTTTAAGCCGTATTAATAAATTTCAAAATCATATTTAGAATTACTACATCAAATTAGTCATCCCCAAATTATCATTTATTCCTCTAGGAAATATGAAGATTAATTGCCTGTAAATTCCCAAAGACACTGAATACTAATAATATCACTATTAATGTGCATTTACTTTAATTAAACTGTAAACAAGCCTCTGGTCTGCAGACTTAAACGTCCATTCAGTGTTCCAGGGAAACTGTTATTACAGGTCACTGTCAGGATATTATTTTCTAACAATATTATAAAAATTCTTTGCAATTACTTCGTGATCTGTGTACTATGATCTGTGCACCTCAAAGCGAGTTTACATACATTATACGATATGATTGTGGTAAGATCCAGAGGGAGGCAAGCTTTGGAATGATTCAGGCTGCTGGAAGAATCATCATCTGTACAAAACAAACAAAACATTTTTTTTTTCCACTTGAGTGAATGCATTCAACATCTAATTCCTTTCCAGAACCATGGCCTGCTGCTGATCAGCTAAAACCATGACATCAGGTACCCCAATCCCAACTTAATCCCACTTTATTAGGCGGGACACAGACAGATCTGCTCAGAGCCACAGTGACTGTGCTCCAAGTTTCTAGAGCAGTTGCCCAAGCACTAGTTGCCTTTGGCTACTCCATGACATTGTATTAGTCACATTGGATGGCTGATCCTGCTTCAATTTATGCCAGTTAAGTAGTAACTAATTCGACGTGCTCTCAGCAACCAGGCTCTAATGCAGCTAAATCTCCCAGAAACGTGCAGTCAATTGTTATTAGATTATTACTAGAGCCTCCCTGACCTTTGGTGTCTTGAAACTAATCTGCTCAGGGACTGAAATAAGCATCTCATTTAGATGCACAGCATTAATCTCATCTTAAAGTATAATGACTGGAAGCCATTTATAAGTATTTTCTAAGGTATTTGAAACTGTTACTTCATGGCTGACATTTCCAAACTACACACCTCCTGAACTATTCCACATCAGGTAAAATGGCATGCCATTCAGCCTCTCATGCTCTCAGCTATGTGGAACTTACCTTGATTTATATTACAAAACTTTGTACATACATTAATTGATCCACCTTCTAAGGAGTTGTTACGCATTTTCCTTAAATGCCTACAACAACTGTTTTGTGCAAAACGAGCAGAAGCGTTCAAAATAAAAATTATTTAACTGCTGAAGCACATGAAGTTGTATCTTCTCTGTGCATATACAGATTTTCTGGAGGTAGAAAAAGAGTGAACGATTCCTCCACACTTTAAATTTGCAGTAGGTAGCTTTTAGCATCCCAATGCATTTGATCATCAGGGGTTTAAGACTCTTTCGTCTGGAGATAACACTTGGTTCCCTATATTATGTCCACGTATGTAAGCAGCTACGTGTTAAAGAACTGCGTTTCTCTAACTTTTCTCATTTCCACTGAATTTCCGTAGAAATAGTGTAACCAATTTCCCAAACCCCTTCAACAGAGATTAGGCAAAGTGTGAAGGGAAAATAATTGCCTGCTTCACCTATAAAATGAGAAAATATTACTAACCACTTATAAAACTTTACAAACTACAGAAAAAAGTGTGGAAGGCTACCAGTGGTTTACCTGGGGAGGATGACTTTTTGAACTGAACTCCTTTCTAGCAAAGGAACAATGATGTAACTTCCTGCAAAGGTGAGAAAGTTGAACTGTAAGAGAGGATGAGCAAACAGTGAGAAGCTCAGGGCTAAATTCACACCTGACAGAATCAACCACAACACCCATCAGTTATGGCCTTTTGGACCTATTAATTCCAGTGGTGAGCTTACACTTCAGTTAACCAATTGACCCGAGCTGTTTATAATTTTTCAATGCATCTGAATATATATTCTATTACTTGTTTAGGGTAATAAAGCAAGCTCAAAGTGAATCTCATACATTGCAACCAAGACTAAGGAAAAATTTACGACTGTCTGTCAAGAACTTTTTCTATTCAGTTTCTCTGAAGAAATCTGGAATTGTTTCTTAAGCAGTTCAGCACAGAAAACAATAGAGTTTTGTAATATAAAACTGACATGACTTTAAATAGAAATTTTATTGATTTGATAGTCACTCTGAGCATCAAATACTTTTGCCGAGAAGCTACAGACACACATTAGTGTTGTAAAAGCATCTACAGGTGAGAAGTTCACTAATTCTGCCGCTGTTTCTGTAGAACATTTTCTTACATTCCCACCTTAACTTTCAATTTTCACACATTGAAACGTTCATTAGTCAAAACAAAAAGAAATAATAAAAAATTGTGAACAGAAAGCTTCAGTCTCTCAAAGTAAAGATCTGGAAAGCTGGAGTAGTAATGAATTTAACAATCATTGTTCTTTATACAGGAGATGAACAGGTGGACAACCCAGTGCACAGATGCAAAAACCTACTGAAGTCCAATACCAAATGGACAAACTTGATCACCTTCCCTACCTGCAGGATGATCCTTCAGAGTCAAAGTTCAGAAGTGTATTCTATACATTGCAGCACACCAAATATACTTGGCTTATGACCTCCTTCAATTATACTGTCACTTTGTATTTTCAAAATAGTCAATACTCTTATACTAGAATCTTCAAAAATAAAAAGAACTCTAAGGAATGATGCAACACCTTAAGAAGGCTCAACATCACTCTAGCTGTGAAATCTCTTTCAAGTGTCTGCCCAGCTTGCTTTTAATCTGTCAGGAAATACAACAGATTCTGCTTTGGGACTGGGGACAGAAATAGATGAGCATTCCAGGAAGATCTTATGTGACTACCATCTGCTGCTGACCTCTATGTATAGTGAGATTTCAAATTAATTCTCATTACACCTGCGAACCTCACAGAACAAGTGCAAGCTACCATTAACACCATAACTGTTCAGAGCAGGAATGGCACACGACAGCCTTACAGAAGGGCAGTTAAGAGGTATGACACCATGAACTCTACTAGAAACAGACTTTGTCCCCCATTTCTTTTGCATAGCGGAAGAAATACATAGGGCATGTTTTCCTGATATATTTAAGTTTTCTAATGAACTGGTTCAGCTTGTGGCAGATACAGTCAACAACTGAGCTTCACTGTTATTGGAAAGACCACAAAAACTTTCTTTACCTCTCATCATGGCCTATGATGTTGGTAACTCATAGCATGTAAAGAGACTGACTGCTTAACCAGAAGATGATCCTAACAACATGACCAAGCTTATTATTTGACAAACACATAGCTCTTGAGGTCCTTCAACAGAAATAGCATAAAAGCTGAGTAAGAGAGTAAACAAAAATACAACTATAAAGTTGGGTTTTTTATAGAAGATCAAAACTGAAACCTACACGATGCTTTTTAAAGGAACACAAGGAAGGTAAACAAGAAGTGAAAAGAGCATATGACACCTGTAGGTGTCACATAACTGGCCTCCCTCTTCCAGAAATGACAACCACAACAACAAAAATTACTCTCAACTGCCTTGCCCTCTCCTCCTTCAGCTTCCAGGTAGGGATTTGATGTCTCGGCTTGGACAGCAGAATAATTTTAAAGCCTGGATTTACATGAACGAGGGCCATCCCATCCAGACCAAAACCAGAAAACAAATTCCACTCAGCCATCTGTACTCTCCACTTAGTTGCAACAGCCTATAACACACAAATGCAGTATCCTGACGTTCATATTAGCAAGTTAAGAAAGTAGTTTTCCTTGTCGTCCAGGCTGGAAGAGACCAAGCTGCTTTTTTGCTTTCATAGCAAACTGGTCAGTAACTCTAAGAGTTAACTGTAACAACTGTCAGGCCTAGATGGCTGAAGGTTTCAACAGACATAAGACTTGCCGGAAGGCCAACAGACATGTGGTACCATCAAATGACAGACTGGAGGAAGGAAAAATAAATCAGGAGGAACAGTGGACCTGAGCTTTGGAATAACAGTAAGAGCTGAACCAGATCATCTTTTCCTGACATGCTCCCTCATGGAGACTTAGATGTATCCACAACAGGTGCATGGTTAAATATACATGAATTAATGAAGATGCTGCCTGCCATCTGAAGTGGCACTAGAGCATCTGTCCCACCACCTGCCTGAGGGTCCAGACTGACCTAGAACAAAAGCACAAATTCGACTGTGAGGAGGAATACTCATCTCTGCCCATTTGCTTGGCAGACATTTCATAGAATCATAGAATGGTTAGAGTTGGAAAGGACCTTAAAGATCATCTAGTTCCAACCCCCCTGCCATGGGCAAGGAATTCTCCCACTAGGTTGCTCAAAGCCCCATCCAACTTGGCCTTGAACACTTCCCAAGGATGGGGTACCTACAGATTCCCTGGGCAACCTGTTCCAGGGTCTCACCACCCTCACAGTAAAGAATTTCTTCCTAATATTTAATCTAAATCTCCCCTCTTCCAGTTTGAAGCCCTTACCCCTCGTCCTATCATTACAGGCCCTTGTAAAAAGTCCTTCCCCAGCTTTCTTGTAGGCCCCCTTCACATACTGGAAAGCTGTCTTCTTGGAGCCTTCTCTTCTCCAGGTTGAACAACCCCAACTCTCACAACCTGTCCTCATACAAGAGGTGCTCTAACCCTCTGATCATCTTTGTGACCCTCCTCTGGACCCGCTCCAACAGGTCCACATCCTTCTTATATTGGGGGACCCAGAGCTGGATGCAGTACTCCAGATAGAGTCTCACGAGAGCAGAGGGGCAGAATCACCTCCCTTGCCCTGCTGGCCACACCTCTTTTGATGCAGCCCAGGATGCTGTTGGCTTTCTGGCCTGTGAGCGCACATTGTCGGCTCATGTTGAGCGTTTCATCCACCAACACCCTCAAGTCCCTCTCCTCAGGGCTGCTCTTGATCTATTCTCTGCCCTGCCTGGGTCTGTGGTTGGGATTGCCCCAACCCCGTGCAGGACCTTACAGTTGGCCTGGTTGAACTTCGTGAGGTTGGCATGGGCCCACCTCCCAAGCCTGTCCAAGTGCCTCTGGATGGCATCCCTTCCCTCCAGCATGTTGACTGCACCACTCATCTTAGTTTCATCAGGGAAATTTGCTGCGGGTGCACTCAATCCTGCTGTACATGTTGCTGACAGAGATGTTAAATAGTACCAGTCCCAGTACTGACCCCTGGAGAACACCACTCGTCACTGGTTTCCACTTGGACACCAAGCCATTGACCACAACTCTGAGTGTGGCCATCCAGCCATCCTTATCATGGACTGAGTGATCCATCCGTCAAGTCCATGTCTCTCCAATTTAGAGTTCAGGATGTCGTGAGGGACAGTGTCAAACGCTTTGCAGAAGTCCAGGTGTATCTCTTGTGGATAAATTAGGAAAATATACTTGACTTATATAATTAAGTATTTCTCACTGAATTCTACGAAGTGTAACCAAAATACAAAAAGGCTAGGGAACAGATGTTGCAATAACCAAATGGTAAGAAGCGGCAGGGATTAGATAAGTGTTCATTAGTATTCTTATACTCAACTACACTGAAATATAAAAAGCTATGAACTGCTTATGTTCAACAGGACAACTAATCTAAAAGTCACGGAAGTCTGCAGACAGTAATGCCAGTGAAGCTGGAAGCTATTTCCCTGTAACTTAGAGATCATTTCTTTATGATTGCTAACCAACAGTAGTCAACTAAATTGAGCTTACTGCTCTGATGGGGAAAAAAAAAAAACCAGAAACCAAAATTAAAATTTTACATTAGAATAGAATCATAGAATCATTTAGGTCAGAAAAAGGACCTTGAAGATCATGAAGTCCAACCACAATGATCCTGCAGAAAAATCAAAAGTGTTCACAACCATGTTGAAAAGTTATCAAACCAAGGCAAAAACGCAATTCTTTTGGATCCCTCCCCTCCAACTTTTGCCACTCCTACTTGTTCCTGTTGGGAGGAAATATATGACCTGGGCATATAGGCATGGAATAGAGAAGGGTTTATTCTGAATTTCTAGTCACAGTTCAAAGAAAGCATTCATAAACCATCAGTTTATATTAGCTTTTCAGATTAGGAATTCTACAAGCCAGTGTCCAGCCAGTATTTTCAGATTCAATTTTCAGAAAAAATTTAATGAACAACGAAGATGTGTGCCACAAAGCAATAAGATAAGCCTATGTGTTACCTTTTAACTGCCATGATTTATATTAATTAGCTAACACCATGACTTAAGGTTTTCCTATGAGAACCTAAAAAGAAGCTATGAACTCGTACCAGCTATTGCAAAATTAAGCCTTTCTGTTCACAAATATCATAGTTACTTTTGTAAATATGCCGCACTTAAACTGTATAAGAACCAAGTCATCACTACATACACATCATACTTCTCAGACAACCTTTAAAAATGTTGTCCCTCAAGAACAGAAGTATTTTAGTAAGCTTCCATCCTTAGATAATCTATCCAGAGAAAGAGAAAAAAGAAAAGGTATGTAGGAGAGAAGAGTTTCTTCCCAGTTGCAGAAGAGGAATGGGAGACTTTTTCCCAACTTAGGCCAAAGAAACTTTTTATTTATCTCGTTGATAAGTTTAGTGTAGTATAACTTGTATCACTACTGTATTGTACTATCATCATAGTATGGACACGCTAGTCCTAAGAACATAACAAGGCTTAAAATGTACTGACAGTACTGCAGACAAGCAAGACTTAAATAAGCATGTGGCGAATCAAGCACAAATGTGTCCATTTACTGGACCACTTGGAAACAATGATCAGTGACATAGATCTCTCGCAGCTTTTTGTGATTTGAGCAAGTTTAATAAAGCTTCACGTAAAGAATATATGCATTCTTCCCCTGCATTAATCTTGAAGGGCAGTAAGGATAAGAAAAATTAGCATTGGTAATTACATGCAAACAGATCTGACATTATTTTATTTGAACAAAAAATACATCATTCAAAATATCATGAACAGCGGGTGCCGAGATGGATTAGTGGTAACTAATCCTCCCAATACTTCCTTGTAACAGATGATTAAATTGTTTGCAAAACTGCAGGAAAGTTGTCCTCTATTTTTCTAAGAAACTCACATTGTACTTTATTTTGTAACCACTCCACCACACTGGGCATCCTATACTTTATCAACTCATTAGAGATGTCATTAAGCTGTTATAAACAGATCCTTAGCATTTTTTATTTCTTCTAGTGAAGGGACCACCACCGTGAGCTACTGTGACTTTAAGGATGTATTTGTTCATAGCTGGCCAAGCTGTGTTGATCCAACAAAATACCAGCAGCAATTTCTTTTTATGCTAATATCAATTTTTTTATCCATTGAATAGCTATAGACCTTCTAGACTGTCAAGGTGGAGGTCCTGTGAGTACTATAAAAGCCTTCAGCAAACAGTATTGCCTTTGCAATTTTTTCCCCCAAAAGCAGTGACATTTTTAAGGACAGGTAAGATACTAAGATACAACCTTTTGAGTGACTAAATGCCTTTTTACCAGTCCAGTAACCAACTGGAATAATTTTCTGTAGGTTTGCTCAATCTCTTCTTCCACCACTGGTCCAGGTGTAACAGCAGTTCTCTTTCCACAAGTCTATGTTACTTATCACCACCATCCTTTGTTACTAAAAGATCTGAAAAGATGAGCGATTTCTGCTGTCTCATTGGTACATCCTGTGATGCACACTTCAAAATATGGAAAGAAAATTAATTATCATTCTTTCCTTATTTTTCCCTAAATTAACATTAAGATTTTCCACCTCCTTCTAGTCATGAGCTTGTAACATTGTACTTTTTTCTCTTAATCTGGATGCATTTTAGAATAAAAACCTCACTGTCTCCCTCTACTTCCTAGCTATAGTTATTTTCCCTTGGTGCCCTTTCCTTATTCTTTCTAAAGGAACTCCCAATTTTCTGTCTATATCTGCTTCACAGACAATTTCAAATACAGTTTTCCTCAATTCTGGGAAATTAGCCCTTTTGATATCAGCTTGTGATTAGACTTGTCCTCTGTTTGCCTATACTAAATACAATCATGTCAGGATTACTGGTCCTTAGGCAACCATCAGCTTCCAGTCCAGTGCTTAGTTCATCTTTATCCATCAAAAATGAAATCTGGAATTGACTTACATATTCAGTGCAATACTTTTTTGCTTTAGCAAATTATCCTCTATTTTCTAGTAACAATAGCTTGTTTTATGTCCAACTGCACAGATCTTCCACTAAGTGCCTCTTAAATTGAAGTTCCCCCATAACACTACCATTTTATTAACTGTGTATTACAGAGATACTTAAAGTAACTCTTCTCTTTTGTAGTATCATTTGATGATTGGTAAGAGATCCCCTCCGGCAGCATATCGATCCACACACATTCAAAACACCATGGTTACATTCTCAGTAACTCTAAGAAAGGTAATGAGGTCTTTAAAAACAGAGTGCTACCTGACCTGTTATTCTCTCTATACTTCATACAGTGACTCTAATTCAGTTCAAATGACTCTACCAGTTATATACAACTTCTCATCACACCTTTTGCTGGTTACCCACACAGCTACCACTATCGAAGAAGGAACTGAAAAAAATATTCTCCATGTTATATAGAGCTTCACTGCAATTTTTCTAAATGCACCCAGTTGCAGTCTGTATGTATTTGCCTTCCTTACCAACTTCTTATGAAAATGGTAATTTAAAACCCTCCTGGCTTTTTGTATGAAGTTTTCAATCAAGATAATTAATCTTCTTCATGCAAGATGCAGAACACCTTGCTTCTGTGGCTGCCCTGACTACAGATGCAATGCAGGGTTCCACGGAAATGGACTTTCAGCTTGACCTCTGCCAGAATACCTCCTGCTTAACCTCCAGCACTTCTTGGAGTCACTAAAGAGGGAACGCATAAAGGTCTCCAAACAGATCAAAATCATCCTGTGAGTTTGGGATTATTTTTTTTTTTTCTTTTCTTTACACAAAACATGCATTTGTCTTCCTAGGACAATCCCTTTGGGAACTATTAAGAACATGCATGGCGCACACCTTTGACTTCACTAAGCATCAGTGACAAAAGATCAGTAATGCTCTTTTTTCCCCCCAATTCAAGCAGATCACGCTCATTTAAAAGGACAAATAGCTCAAAATCATAATACAGAAACTCATTAAAAGGCATTGGTTTTCTAATAAATTAGTCTTCCCCTTATTTATAGTATTTAAACAGCATGGTACAATGTGAACAAATAAATCCTGTCTTCTATACGGAACCAATTATTCTACATGGTTTCATTTAAAAGTTACACTTAAATACTGCTTAACATCAATTATTTAAACTGAATTCTTATAAAACTAGTGTTACAGAGGGGTTTTTTTTTCAAAAGTCATAAATATATACGGAAGTATAGCCCCCAGCTTTGATAAGAAAATTTCTAGCTTCATTTTCAGCTCTTACGTCCTTAACTTTGCTGTTCTCTGAAAGGAAGTTGGCTATTGTCCAGCTTAACTCATATAACATTTTATTGCTTATGTTTAATGTAATTGCAAACATGACATGCATTCATAATTAAGCCCACAGGGTATGCCTAGAGCCTGAGTCATGTTGGAAAATGCTAAAATAAGAGTGGCTAATCTCTTCAAGAGCAAAAAGTGGAAAACATACTACTAATGAAAATAAAACGATAAAAATATCTATTATAGTTCAAACATGCCGCAACACAGTTGCCCGTGACATTGAAAAGTCTTTACTAATGAAATTAAATTATACTAGTTATAACAGACATGAGTCTACACAGCCTACTTAATGAGTCTGTAAATCTAATCAGAGGAACCTGCAATAGTCTGGTCCTGTCTGGACAGACCTGAAAAGCTGGAAGGCTTTCACTACTACACAGCAATAAATCTTAAAAACCTTGCAACACCACTTTGGATATTTGCCCCTTCCTTTTCTCTCAATCTGCTGGAAATGTAGTATCCTACGTTACCTCATGAAGCCTTTCCAAAAAATCCCCAAATGCTTGAATAACTGTGTATGCATCCACACAGAGCTCCTTTGACAACCATGACCTTGCCAGAGACAAATTATATAGCAGTCTTTATATTCCTTGGCTGTAAGGAAGGGGGAGCTAAGATAGACTTTGAGCGTGACTGATGGAAGGGGAGTAAACATTTGCCTGCAGATCACTGATGGCAGCATCCCAAAAGTAACATGAAGAAATAACCCCAATGACCAGCACCCAAAAGTAAAATGAGGGAGTAACCAACAAGAATAGAAAATGAGATATGAGATCAAATCATTCAAAGTAGTATTAGATTCAGAGGCTCATGTAATGCTCAGGCCAAGAGACAGGTGACATCACCTGGGATGGCAGAGCAATTTTGGCAGAGGAGAGCAGGAGGATCCTCCAAAGACGTGGAGTAATGTCAGCCAACAGGACCGACAATGGTGCAGAAGCACTGGAGCCTCTTCCTCATCATTGGATCTGGGACTAAACTCTATGGTGGTCCATGGCCTGGACGATGGTCAGCACAACCCCATCCCAACCAGTGATTACAGTCCAACACGGGCAGCCTCCTTCAGCGACCCATCGGGATGGATAAGCAGGAGCAAGACCCCTCTGGGTAGCCACAGTATGGGCAGCAGAGAGTAGGGAACCGGAATAGGTCGTAGGAAGTGTTATTTGTTATTGGTTTGTATCGCTTTTTCTTTAGCTTTACTGCTTTACTAACTTCAAGTACTTTAATCAGTTAATAAAATAAGTATTTCAATTAAGCAAGGGTTTGTCTTTTTCCCTAGCATCGCCACACACACATGAATCGATCAGCTGTCACAGCCCTACCGTGACAAAGTTCAGCGCACAGTGTGCGGGCAGGAGGCACTGAAGGTATCGAAAGCTGCAAATCGATCCCGGCGCTCCAGTGCCACGGCTGCCCTCTGGCAAACTGGGGGACACACGCAGGCAGTGTGAGGCTGCCCCTGCAATGAAGAAACACCCCCAACACTGACTCAGTAGAAAGCAACTTAAATGCTTCTCAGTACTTCACCCCCACGGCACAAAAGAGCATGATATCAACTGTGTATTTATTTTAAAAGAACAAAATGATGCTTGCATAGACGCCCACGTTCACTTCTAGAATACAGCATGCTATGTCTTATTTGCCTCTCAGAGGACATAAGTAACCACGACAAATTGTGCTAATAGGCACCAATAACTACAAATAATAAAAAAGGAGACTAAAACAAAACTCTGTAGCACATCTTTGTATCTGGCTGACTGAAGGAAAAAAATACCAAAACAACACAGCTACAGCCCCACAAAAGAAGAGCTTTCTCATAGAGCAATGGGAGACTAATTACCAGAAAGACATTAAAGTATGCTTATGTACCACAGCTTTACAGGCAGAGCAAAGCCAGGCGTATTCCTCAAATTTACAAAGCTGAAGGGTACTAAGATGGCAGCTACTCCAGGAAAAAAATGAAGGATCTTCAACATTCAATGTCCTAGAGGATACAGAAGAAACTGGAATAGCTTATGGTATTATGAAGTTATAAATCCACTGTAGTAAAAAGATCAAAAGAAAAGCCTACCCTTATGAAGTATGAACAAATCATATTAGTGCAATGGCATAAGTGTAATCAGCATTATGATGGATTTTACTGATCATTCCCATCCATACCTAAAGGAAAACCAAAAATGGAAGTAGATTAATTTTGATGTGGGACAGATTCTGACAAAACATCTAATAAAACTGCAATACACAGAGGAAAGGCTTGACAGCAACTGGTAGCAGTCTATCCAGGCAATAATAGGAGAAGAGACTGTAATACGTGCACGAAGTCCCTTTTCCCATAAGGTGTTTCATTCTTCCCTCACTTCTATAGCTCCAGGTCTACAAAATCTACAGTTTTACAGCCAGTACAAAGGACTTAAGAGCTGTTCTGAGACTAAAAATGTAGAAGCTAGAAAACTGAAAACAAGACAAACCCAACCTTACAACTCTCACGCAAGAGCACAATCTTTTGTATTGTGAAAATGATGAACTCAAGAAGCACTGGAGCTGAGAAAGACAGCCTGAATTAATTTTTCAGGAAATTGTAATTTTTTTGCACTTTAACTATAGAATTAAACAGTATTTTGAAAATTAATGCTAAATAGCTCAACAGTTAAAGTAAATGGATTTTTAAAAAAGTAAATTAGAAACAAATATGGAAACATTGCCAAAAATGGACAAAAGAAAATAACGCTAAAACTGCCAGGTGCAGCAGAGCAAGAGAGCAGCAATAGGGATGATTACCTGAGGTCTGCATTAACTTAAACACTAGGTTGCCTTAAGATCAACATGAAACATCACAAAAGCCACAGCCTGCTTGAAGCTCCTAACTCTCCCAGCACAAACAGTTTTAAAGAAAAGCTCTTGTATATGGCTTTAAGAAGAATCTTCCAATGTCATTTTTGTAGATCTGAGCACAGGATATTTGAGGGAAATTATTTTCTCGCATGCTAAACCTTGCATGTGCATTTTGGGAGTATAGTAAGAAATCTCACCCTGCCTATGTGATCAACGGATATCTTTTACATTGCAAATTTTACAAGATTCTCCGTTATTAGGGAAAATCAGACACTGGCAAGGCCCCTTCAAAAAAAAAAAAACCAACCAAAAATATACAACCCCAAAACCACACACAAACCAAAACAAGACAAAATTTTGTTGACATCGTATCTTACAACAGCTAGTTTCAGCAATACTAAACAAAAACATGGAAGGTACTATCAAACCCACAGTTCAGTGTCCAGTCTGCAGTATCTGCTCTGCCTGCTTACCATAGCAAAAAATCAACAGACACCCCATTTTAAGAATTTTATAACATAAATAAATGTAAGAGGACTGCCTGAATACAAATGTAAAAGGGCAATCGAAAAGGCAAGCGTGACATCTCCGTGCATCTTCTTCCCCAGCAACAATGTCAGGCAATAGCTCCGGGCTTTCACACAAGAAACGTGACAGCTAGCAAAAACTGAAATAATACAATTTCACATAAGTCTTGTTCGTCTCCTCACCTTCTTATTACACAGTTGAAAGTTGTCCGAGAAGCAGAAAAACTGTAAGCCTCTGTTTCTATAATTTCTTTCCAAAGCATAGAGAACAAGCATACTAAACAATTGTCAGTACAAAAGTATTAAATAAATCAATTAGAAGACATTATCTTTTATGTAAATATAAATATCAAAGCATTTCTCATTCATATTTCAAACTAAGAATTAAGAGAGCAACCCAATTATTCACTCAATCTGCTCATTTAAGAATCCATCAACTAAAGAGATTAACATGCCTTATGGTTGTGGAACATGAGACAGCTTTGTCCCCGTTATCTCCATTAGCCCCATTAATAAATGCATTCTTAGCATGTATTAACATTTCTTAGCTGTCACCTGTGAAATGACCCTGAATTTGAGGTAATGAAAGCATTCAACTTTCACTTCTCTCTTGTACATTCAGTAACTACAGTAAGGAAAGCCAACTCAAGTAATTAATTTTTAGCAAACTAATCGTTATAAAACAGTTGTTCATTTTTCTTTAGGAGACCAAATAAAATAAGTAAGAGAATATTTAAGTCACACTATGTGAAGTGTGACTGTGTAATGATGAGCCTGTAACCAGAAGTACTCTATTGCTCAATTACAACTGATTAGAAGAGTTAAGAGGATGGTAACAGCTGCTTTACTTAAAAAAAAACCAACCAAAACCAAACAAACAACCCACACCCTCATGTAGCAATCACAAATACTTCTTCATTCACTGAAAACACTAACGAAGAATTAGCCAACTGGAAGACAGCTTGCCATCCCATACTACGGTATGTCCCACAAGGAGCTGGGGAAGAAAAACCAACCCTGGGATTGCCATCTCCCCCTCCATCCACAAGCCCTGTCCTGTCTACTACGGCTCCCAAACGGAGGATGGGCAGAGGAGGGGCATTATGAGCATTTGCTCTTTGATGAGAGAAGAACACGTGCATCTCAAATCCATCACTATGAGCATTTGCTCTTTGATGAGAGAAGAGCACTTGCATCTCAAACCCATCGCTGAGCGCCCACTGTTCCAAGAGCACTGCTATCTCCTTTGCTTTAGCATTGCTCTCAACCACGCAGGAACCATGGCACTGCTCTGAGGGGGGAGCACGACCCTGCTTGGCCACAGCCACCACCCTCCAGACACCTGAAGCTGAAGCAAGAGGGCTTGGAGAATGGTAAATGAAAGTAACTCATAACAAGTGTCAATCCAGATTGCTTCTCGTTAGTCACATCACCTTGTTTATCAATTATGCTCACAAATACATGCACTGTTTAGCCGGGTCTATTTACATAGTGTTATACATAACTCACAATAACTGTTGGATTACTTTACTGCCAATTNGTCTGCATTAACTTAAACACTAGGTTGCCTTAAGATCAACATGAAACATCACAAAAGCCACAGCCTGCTTGAAGCTCCTAACTCTCCCAGCACAAACAGTTTTAAAGAAAAGCTCTTGTATATGGCTTTAAGAAGAATCTTCCAATGTCATTTTTGTAGATCTGAGCACAGGATATTTGAGGGAAATTATTTTCTCGCATGCTAAACCTTGCATGTGCATTTTGGGAGTATAGTAAGAAATCTCACCCTGCCTATGTGATCAACGGATATCTTTTACATTGCAAATTTTACAAGATTCTCCGTTATTAGGGAAAATCAGACACTGGCAAGGCCCCTTCAAAAAAAAAAAAACCAACCAAAAATATACAACCCCAAAACCACACACAAACCAAAACAAGACAAAATTTTGTTGACATCGTATCTTACAACAGCTAGTTTCAGCAATACTAAACAAAAACATGGAAGGTACTATCAAACCCACAGTTCAGTGTCCAGTCTGCAGTATCTGCTCTGCCTGCTTACCATAGCAAAAAATCAACAGACACCCCATTTTAAGAATTTTATAACATAAATAAATGTAAGAGGACTGCCTGAATACAAATGTAAAAGGGCAATCGAAAAGGCAAGCGTGACATCTCCGTGCATCTTCTTCCCCAGCAACAATGTCAGGCAATAGCTCCGGGCTTTCACACAAGAAACGTGACAGCTAGCAAAAACTGAAATAATACAATTTCACATAAGTCTTGTTCGTCTCCTCACCTTCTTATTACACAGTTGAAAGTTGTCCGAGAAGCAGAAAAACTGTAAGCCTCTGTTTCTATAATTTCTTTCCAAAGCATAGAGAACAAGCATACTAAACAATTGTCAGTACAAAAGTATTAAATAAATCAATTAGAAGACATTATCTTTTATGTAAATATAAATATCAAAGCATTTCTCATTCATATTTCAAACTAAGAATTAAGAGAGCAACCCAATTATTCACTCAATCTGCTCATTTAAGAATCCATCAACTAAAGAGATTAACATGCCTTATGGTTGTGGAACATGAGACAGCTTTGTCCCCGTTATCTCCATTAGCCCCATTAATAAATGCATTCTTAGCATGTATTAACATTTCTTAGCTGTCACCTGTGAAATGACCCTGAATTTGAGGTAATGAAAGCATTCAACTTTCACTTCTCTCTTGTACATTCAGTAACTACAGTAAGGAAAGCCAACTCAAGTAATTAATTTTTAGCAAACTAATCGTTATAAAACAGTTGTTCATTTTTCTTTAGGAGACCAAATAAAATAAGTAAGAGAATATTTAAGTCACACTATGTGAAGTGTGACTGTGTAATGATGAGCCTGTAACCAGAAGTACTCTATTGCTCAATTACAACTGATTAGAAGAGTTAAGAGGATGGTAACAGCTGCTTTACTTAAAAAAAAACCAACCAAAACCAAACAAACAACCCACACCCTCATGTAGCAATCACAAATACTTCTTCATTCACTGAAAACACTAACGAAGAATTAGCCAACTGGAAGACAGCTTGCCATCCCATACTACGGTATGTCCCACAAGGAGCTGGGGAAGAAAAACCAACCCTGGGATTGCCATCTCCCCCTCCATCCACAAGCCCTGTCCTGTCTACTACGGCTCCCAAACGGAGGATGGGCAGAGGAGGGGCATTATGAGCATTTGCTCTTTGATGAGAGAAGAACACGTGCATCTCAAATCCATCACTATGAGCATTTGCTCTTTGATGAGAGAAGAGCACTTGCATCTCAAACCCATCGCTGAGCGCCCACTGTTCCAAGAGCACTGCTATCTCCTTTGCTTTAGCATTGCTCTCAACCACGCAGGAACCATGGCACTGCTCTGAGGGGGGAGCACGACCCTGCTTGG
The DNA here is from genome assembly GCA_013398295.1 of Chionis minor. NCBI lineage: Eukaryota > Metazoa > Chordata > Aves > Charadriiformes > Chionidae > Chionis > Chionis minor. Next base: position 177,197 of record VZSF01004274.1, on the reverse strand, counting down.
CCACAGCCACCACCCTCCAGACACCTGAAGCTGAAGCAAGAGGGCTTGGAGAATGGTAAATGAAAGTAACTCATAACAAGTGTCAATCCAGATTGCTTCTCGTTAGTCACATCACCTTGTTTATCAATTATGCTCACAAATACATGCACTGTTTAGCCGGGTCTATTTACATAGTGTTATACATAACTCACAATAACTGTTGGATTACTTTACTGCCAATTTACCAGTACAAATGGCAAATATGCACCTCAAATTCAGCACAACTTCTTACTGCTTACCATAAACCAGAGGGTTCAATCTAGATAAAAGTTATAATGGAAATCTAATCTGCATTCCTCCCTTTTTTCCCTACACGGTGTACAGAAAGACAGCTTTTAGGGTGATGGAGTACAAGAGAGGACAGAAAAGTAGTTAAGTAGCTTAACCATAATAGCCTGCAGTATTGTTATGGAAAAGTGATTAAGACACAACAAGGTGTCACCTTCAAAACCAACTTTAAAGAACAGGCATGTTAAAAAATGGAGTCTGAAATAGCCATAGCGATTTCTGTATCAAGGAGACATGAAGAAAGGCATTGTTGCAAAGTGTATCTGCTTGAAAATAAACATTTTTTTTTAAATGTCTAGGAAACAATATTGTACCTATTTCACGTCTACAGTGATGCTATGCAACAAGTTAATCCAATTTTCATGTCATTCTTTACATCCTAAAAACTGATTGCTTATTCCAAGTTTTGATATTCTGTGCTAACAGCTTTAGACAGAGCACCACAACACAGCACAAATCCTCACAATACGTTAATGCTTCAGGCATTTTATTTCCAAAGATTATTTGCTAAAGCTGTACTCATGCCTGCATTCATTTTCTGTACAAGCAGAATATATAAGCAGTATAACTACATTTCAGTAAGATACACATCTGATCCACAGACTGAAGGCTGTCTCAGTTCTGACCAGCACAGAGTACGGTAATGAAAAAGCTCAGCAACTGCAGTTTCTAAGCATTTACACAGCCAATTAAACCAAGGGAAAAATAAAGGAAGGTACTAAATAGCTTAGGATGCATTCTCCGTGTACCTGGCCATATATACAGTTGAGCCAGATACCGCAGACACTCGTGGAGGAAGCTTGTCTTTACAGTATCTATAATGTGTGAAAGTATATATTAAGCTCTCCCTTTTGCTTGACAAATATAGCAAAAGCAACGTGTTGTTTTTCCCCTTGAACCCTTTCCATCAGGGGGCTATCAGGACTGCCACCGACAGAGGATAAGCCTTGAACGTACACTTTATCAACTTTAACTAATTTCCATTGTTTACTGTCCCTCACCTTCTTGTTTGTGTGCACCTTCTCTCTACAGGTGACATTCAGACTGGGATATAAATCTCAAAACCTTTTGGAGAAACAGTGACTAAGACAACTTATTCAAGTGGAACAATACTCCTCGGTACGTAGCACAGTACTTATGGGGTGGCAGAAACTAGTTTAATTACAAATGACTAGGATTATGAGACAGGGCTGCATTCCTGACATATCAGGAATGACAGTCATTTTTTAATAAAGTCACTGACGCACCCTGGCCTCCTGTGAAGCATGGTCGCATTACCAAAAGTAACTCCAGCTTAGCTGCTTCTACACAATCTTGGCCAAGGCTGCTATCTCATTGAATAGCCACTGAAAAGAGACTGCTGAACTTTTTGTTTCCTTAGTTATTCACACATTTACAGGAAGGCTATCTGAAAGGCTTAGTCCTGGGCAAATAGAAGGACTGCTTTCCACATACAGCCTATGTGATAAGCATGGCCAAAACCCCTGGTTCCACAGAAGACGCTTGGAGAAAAGCAGAGGCAGCCAAATTTTAAGACTCAGAAAAAAACCAGGAGTCAGGCACAACATCAGGAAGGGACCAAAGATGAACACAGAGTGAGCTTACTCCCTGTGGTATGGGGGTAGGAGGAAAGGGAAGACAGACAGAAATCTCTCAGTCTTCTGATAAAAATTTTAACCACCAGAAAGACCCCCTTCCTAATTTTGATCCAGGAGAAAAGTTTCCAAGACAATCTGCTGGAACATTTGGCAAGCCCATGAGACACACCAAAATCAAGTACATTGAATGTGGATTATTACACTTCCAGAATTCAAATTCCTTGAGAGAAAAGAAGGGATCTTGCACCACTCTATCAGCTGATGTAAAATTGAATCCATGGAAAACTGCAGATGTGCTCCAAAGTGCCCTGAGCTTTAATTCAGTCAGTATTCTTGAAGGACCAGCTCCTCAACAGAAAAGCTGTCACAGTCAGTCTGAGAAGGCAAGAACGGCATGTCTCTGCTAACACTGAAGAGCCCTTACAGTATCTGTAAGAAAGGTCACGTTGATCTTGGAAATGGAAAAGGTCCACTCTGAAAGCACTTCCTCTATTCTCTGAGGACAAGATAACACAACACAAAGCCAAGAACTGGGTGCCATATAGGTGGGGGGTTGTCTCTATTCCAGAGCTGGAAGGCAGGTCCTAAGAATCATAAAAAAAGCCCTTGCAGCTAAGAAACTGTCTTGTGACACAGATTTTGGAGTGACAGAAGCCACAGTTGTCATGACAAAGTTCAGAATTTATAGGAAGAGTAATTACCTTTGTACATTCATAACGCAACAGAAGAAACATCTGTAACATTGTGTGGAAGGCATTTGAAATCTCCTTAGGTAAACCTGCCCTCTGCCACCAAAAGAGAGATACAGGACTAACCACCCCAGGCACTAAGCCTCAGACTGATGGTGATCCCACACAGGGCTCATAACTCAAAGCTCTAAGTGCTTTGTGTAATCTGCATGTAGTCTTTTCTCCTCTCTCTCATCCTCCCTTTCAAATGGCAGTATTAACATACATATATAGGGAGCGTCTGTATCTTTCTGTTTACTTCAGATCCTAATAATTTAATTTTGTTCATCAGTGAGTCCCCTTCAGCCCACGCTTCCATTCATGAAACCATCTACACTTAACGCTCAACTTAAGAGGGGCTTCAGTTGTTTCCAGGACCTACTCAGAAAAGCACACTCCCTATGGGGCAAGACCTGGGCACACAGCGGTCTCTCAGGGTCTGGTTTCCACTACCCCACCAGCACCCATAACCCCCACAAGAACAGTGACAACCTCCAAACAAATGTTCAGTCCTGTTGCCGGGGCAGCTGGATCCCAATATCCACAGACTTAAGTGTAGACTTAAGTAAAACTGCACAGAGGCCAGATACAACAGAGCCATCTTTTACACAATCTCTCCTAATATCCCTGGCAAATTTCCAAACCAAATCCAGGCAAACCCCCAGCAGGTCTGTGTTTGTCCTACTTCCATCAACATCAATGAAGCTACAAAAATTTAAAGCAGCAGAGGATCTTGCATCAGACAACTACATGTCATCTTTCTCAAAATCTTACACTGTGATCCACATGAAACAGATCATCTTTGCATACCTCAAATGCTAAATACCCGTTTTCCCGTGCTCTTCATTGTACTCTAGATGACAATGGAAATCACACATTGCAGATGTGTAAGCAGGAAGACAGACCCTCAAGGGTTTAGTCTGGACGCTCACTCCAAGCTTTAAATGCTTAACCAAACCTGACAAAATCCTTTGTTGCCTTGTAATCTAAGCACAGAACACCTGGACACACACAAATTTCCACAACGACTTGTGCCACTGATCAAAGAATAAGATGATTAAAGAAAACATTCAAAGGTTTTAGTTCTTTTTGGATAAAATAGACATCAACAGTTCAGACTCTTGGCCAAAGCTTCTTTGAATATTAAGGACTACGTCTGGCAAGGAATTTGAGAGTTAACTTCACAGTAAAGCCTAAGAGCCTGTGCTTTGTGTGTACCACAGAAGACAATAAATCTTCTATTAAAAAAACAAAAGCTGATCTATTCTTAAGCAAAGAAGGCACAAACATATGGGGCCAGATTATCCATCACTTTTACAAGGTATTGTTTAAAACACCACACAAAATCAAAATGGAGGACTCAAAGTGGATACCATTGCTCTGAAAAGGCAATAGACACTCACAGGGCCAGAGAGGAGACCAAAAGCACCAAAATTATCCATGAAAATGAACCCCAAGTGCTGCAGAAAATGACTTCCTTCTCCATGCTTTGACACACATTTTAGCACAGAAACTTGTAACACACAGCACTTAGAACATGTTGACCAGAGTCCATCAGCTTCGTAGTTTTTTCTTTTCATATTCAACATTGAGGCTGGCTTTCTCTCCACTTGTAAGAACACAGGCAGCCGGTCTCAGCTGGACACTCCAACTAGCCCTTGGTTGTGACCATGACCTTCTTGGCTGAGTGCATTCTGAGTTTGGTTTGGGATCTTTTTGCTTCCTTTTAAAGTTTTTAACAAAAACCTTTTCTTCCCCACTATCACATTTACCTCAGACTGCTCAGCAAAAGGCAGTCTGTTGAAAAGCAAGAGTGGAGGAGCAGAAAAAACACTGATTTCATTTAAAACGAATACTTTAAAAGTTTGAGCAGAGTAAAACTATTCTTCCCTTATAAATCAGCTTCTCCCTGTTCCAGGCTGTAGGCATTATTCAGTACCAGGTCGAGACATACGCTTAACATAAGCATCTCCATTGCTTTTCTACTCAGCAGAGATCTCATTGCTACAGTCAGTGAATCCCAGTGAACAACTCTGCTCTCCCACAACCAACACCTATGGCTGGTCAACTAAATCACTATTTACGCTCTGCCCCTGTAGTGATTTTATCTCCTTTGACTAGAATGGCATGTTCATGGATAGATAACTAAATTACAGGTGGTTTCACGCAGTCTCTTAATTTGGTATGGACAGCAAGTAAGACTCTAATAATCAAAACTGTGCATCTGATTCTTTGGTGTGACACTGCTCCAGATGAAACCAAGCACGTTCATGTCAGTGGAAATGCCGAACTGAAGGTGCTAGACCAAAGCAGGCTCTGCCAGTACCAGCTCGCTCATGCACTAGACCAATCGACCAGCTTGAACGGACTAAGTGAGACACACTAGTTCCTGACAAAACATGTGTGGGAAGTGGTGTTGATCTTAACAAACCTGCATAATGTAAAAGGTAGACAAGACCCTTGCTCCTCCAAGTTTTTAGGCTTACTACAATACAAAAATTTGATCTACTTGAAAGTCTTAACCCAGAATATTTGTTAAAAATAAAAAAGGCTTTTGAAAAAATGGGAGTTCTCCCAGGCAACATTCTACTCTGATTATTATTACGGTTGTTGGTGGTGATGCTTTTGTTGTTACAGCGCCCTCCACTCAAAAGAAGAAAAATTATATTTCTTAATCTATTTTTCTGAAAACCAAACTAACTGAAAGCCAGTTGTACAGGCTTACCACACCAAAGGCAGCAACCTGTTTCAAAAATAGGTCAAAAACCTACAGATTAATATCATGGCTTTATTACTGGTCTTGCTGAAGTGATACCCTAAATTGAAATCAAAGTATATCTGAACCCCTTCCTCTCCCTGCTTGCCCCGTATGAGGATCGCTACTTTCTCTGCAGAGTCAAGGGTGAGCAACTTGGTACCAACTGCGTTTCCTTGCAGAAGCAAAAACGTGTCGCCCAGCCCAGCCTAGCCATCAATAGCACCAACAGAAAGGCAGCTGACTGAGGCTTCCTCCTAAGCAACACAGGCAGCAAAATCATGGTCATTTTGCCAGCTTGTCCATTTTGGACAATAACCTTGCCTATCCCTAGAGCCAGTTCTGCCTTTGGACCTCGTTGTAGATAACCATATTTTTACCCAGTTCTGTCATTCTGGTGCCAAGTAACACCCCTGTTGCAAGCTCTCTTTGTATTGTTCCCCATGAGGGTGTTAAAGTATCAACAATGTTTAACAGCCTCCAGCATTTATTCCAAAAAGACAATCTTTTTAAGAGCAGTAGTTGTAGGAATTGTGCCAACTTCCAGCTGTCTTTTACTGCCACTGTAATACATCCAAAATGTGGAAGTATCATGCGTTTTGATACCACAACTATAACTACTGATGTCACAGAGTAATACACTTACAGGTTGGTGGAAGTGGCCAAATAACATATCAAGGCCTTATGAAGCAAATTGCCAAAGGCCCTTCCCTCCATTTCAGTATATTCTCATGCACTAAATAGACGTCGATGTTTCTCATTCACAATCAAAAGTAAAATGATGATTTTGTCTCTACAATAAGCAATTAGGTAACCCACAAGATTGAGAAAATTACAGAACAGAAAAATCAGCCAAACCCTGTATTGAAGATGTGAACTTTCTGCTTGAGGGCAGCACCTTTAACGTAGGAAGCTTGTAATTTAAACAGGTTGTATACATATACACTAAAGCAAGTTAATTAACTTAAATAGCCTAATGTAAACTACTTTAAGGCACGCAAGAAATACAGGTGACACTTAAGACGCAACTAAATGAAGATGCTAGCAGCTTCAGCAGAGTGTCCCATACGGTTACCTATGGTTGGTGGTTAGAGTGTTCGTGGCAGTAGTAATGGCAATGCTCAACTTCTCTTTCTCCTCTGCTTCTCAAGACAGTCTGAAGACTGCAGGACCAAACTAAAATCCTTCTGCTCCAACTTACTCAGTTCTCCATAACGTCCTATAAATAAAACACAGCGTAAGTAGACACAGACGCATACAACAAAACACTTTTGTTGTATCTTATCTTCACCCAGTTGCATAAAACCACAGGCCCTTACCCAGCACCACCTTCTTGCCATTGAGTATCCTCTGCCCACACCTGCTGCTGTTTTCTCCTGTGTGTGTAGGAGGGTTAGAGTTAAGACCTTTGTGGTCTTCTCAACAGAGGCTTTGCAGACACCTAATATTCAGTAATATTCCTGTTAAATATAGTTATATTAGGCAAAAGATTAGTCTAATAGCACAATATACCAAAAATTATTTTTCAATTTTCTAAATAAATGCATTATTATCATATTACCATGCACCAACTGAGAAGCACCGTTGAAGCCTACGTAAAAATAAATAATGTGTCATTTAGACCCTTCTTTAATTTTTACATAAAATCTTTCCCATGTTATTTAATCTCCATCTGCTCTAACAACAGCGGTCGCACCTCCTACTCTCTAGGAATCCAATCTCACTCAGGTTACAATCAGTCTGATTACCATATGCTTTTATCACCACTGTTTTCACACTGCAAGCAGAATACGGGAATAAAACACCAAAAAGAAGAAAAAAGCAAATAACACAAACCAATACATAGTTATCAGTGAAATGCTGCAGTACAAGCTGCTTCCCCTTACTAGATAATTAACAACACAGTTTTCAGATCTTGATTATTTCACAATCACCTGAGCAAAGTGAACTGGAATTTTTATACTTTCCCTCATTTGGTTAGTGGAATTTGAAAGTATTTAGAGCTAGTGTAAAGTAGTTTTTCAGTTAAACAGCACTCCTATGTATAACATTGGTGAATAATGACCATAAAGCCCATTTCTAAAAAGCAATAACACATAATTGTGCTTGATTAATTTTGTTTTACGGCTTTTTATCTTGCAATAAGTACTTTAGAGATGTGAAAACAAGAAAAGAAGCTAAAGCCAGAAGAACGAAGCATAAATGGGTGGGGAGAGGGGGGAAGGTAATTCTTTTTGAAACCACCATGATCCCAGGTGAATTACCTACAATTCGGGTTTTACATCTACACAGCAAGTGGGTGGAGGGAGCCTATTGAGTCAGCATTAATCTGTCTCCGGGGTATACTCACAGGTCTGAAAGACTGAGCAGCTTTGTTGCTTCTTGTAACTCAAAAGCTGCTTGATTACATATATCCACGCCACAGTCAATTCTGGCTTTTGGCTGGATCATTTTCTATGGTACCAAGCAAATGGCAACTTGTCTTACCTGTGGAGCCCTGGGGAGTAGCATACAGGCATCCACGATGGAGCCGTGATTGCCATCCTGAACTTCCACAGCAACAAATAGCTAAATGCTGGTATGTTTCTGAGCTGTTCTGGACCTCACAGATTTTGAATGCAGCCACTGGCTCCAGCCTCTCATTGAGACCCCATCAGACTCTATCCTGATGCCACTGTCGGTGACTCCAATCCCCAGATCCACCAACCCCAGCAAGGCCTCCCCCAACCACTGTTCAATTCTACCTGTCTGCCTCCACTCTCAGGACCAACCACAAGGTCAGACACACATGCCATACTTCAGCTTCCACCTTTACCACCATTAGCTTACAAAGTAAACCTCACCGAACAACACTGTGCTGTGGAAAACACTGTACAGAAGGAGGGACCCATAGACAACCAAACCTGCCCACAAATTCCAAAGCTATGAGACCTTTTACTTGTCCTTTGAAATTTGATCAGTGGCTGTACAGGTGACCAGCACTGTGTTCAACCCCTTCCTGCACCTCCTGTTCACCTCGTTTTCTTGGTGAAGAGAATCACTACTCAGATGAAGTGTTGTTGCCGTAATGTTTCAGTTCTTCCTACGGGGTTACTTTGACAACCCTTATACCTTGACCAAAGTCCCTGGTAGATAATCCACCAACTAAGGTGAATCTGCTTGGATAGGCTTCATCCAAAGATCTTTTTACATGATGAGAAACTTAAAAAACTAATATCACCATCAAAAAAACCCCCAAACCAAAGAAAATGAAAAAAAGAAAACCAAAACAAAACCTACAACACTATTAACGCTTTCAATCTTTTTTTTTTCCTGCCATGAACTTCACTCTTCCAAATGAACACTCAAAACTGAGAAGATCTGTTGAAGTACCTGCCACAGCAGATTCCGGAACCTTCTTAAACTTTGTCTTCACGCTGAAGAAATAGTAATCTGCTACTTGTCATTGAAGTCTGACTTAAATATTTCTTTAAGCCTAGAGAAACCATGTTCATCTTCCACCCTCCTATTGCTGTACACTGTTATGAAGCAGGTGTGAGCCTGTGGCACCAGTCTGAGAATGGGTAACTCTGCCCATCTGATGCGTCCTTTGGGATCAGGTTGTGACCCTGGCGATTTCTATTCGCGTTGCTAATTTGAAGTACACATGGAAGCCATTATCTCTGCTAAATTCATAGAGAATTCAGGGAAGACTATGAAATTAAGCATGAAACATGCTTTCATTATTTCTCTCCAGATAATTTGTGAGTCAGCCAAGGACAGATTCACCCACAAGCCCAGTTCGGACATCACAAAAGGACGCTGACTACATGGTGCAAGTCCTGCTACTTCAACAAGAGCTGGATCTTTTACTAACTGCAACATATAGGAGACTCCAAGAAGACAGACGGCAGCACCTGCCTCTGTACATCTGCTGAGATTTTGGCTCTGCTGCTTACAGTCGACTGTCCCTTACTGCCTACAACAACTCAGGTACTAGTGTACGTACAGAGTGAGTAGGGTGACAATAAGTAAAACTATATTTCACAAGAAAGACACAAGGGACACAATTCACCAACATCTATTACAGGCATATTGAAATGGAGCAAGATTTGTCATGAAGAGCGATTCCCCACTAGCTACCAACATATGTCTGCAAAGCACATAGCAGTGGCACACAGGCAGAAGTTAAAACAAGCTGGAGTCCGGAGAGCAGGAGAGCTGCAATCCCACCAAGCAGTGATGTGCAGCCCAGGTGAGGAAATGACAGCGCGCTCACAGTATTCACGCCAGCTTCACTGCACCGCAAAGTAGCTCATAGCATTGATGTTCCCTGAGTGCCCATTTGTCAGAGACCAAATGACTACCAGCTTCCAGGACAAAGAACTGCATCTTCATTAATAAAAACACAGACATGGAAGTACTATAAAGGTACTTTTCAAAAAGGTATGTATGCACACACACATATATATACACGGATAAATTTAATATTAGGCAAAGGAGATGGAAAGCCATCAGTTGAAAAGCTGCCTAATGCTGGGACAGTATCTATACTTTTCAACTCAAAGTCAGAGAAATGAAGTTTAGCAGCTCATGAGAACTTAGCCTACAATGTTCTCCATATTATACCACCCAAATACTTCAGGTAGAAACATCTGAGTCTTTAGAGTTCTAATTTAAACACAATCCCAAAACAAGACTTTTAGAGGCATTGAGCATCTGTTTCTTATTCTTTACAATAAACCCTTGCTTGGCACAGACAGGCAACTATTATAACCAAAAGAGCCTAGTGTAGAACAGAATTGTTGCCAGCACACTTCGATGCAGCACCTTAAAAATACCAATAGTTGCAAGGCAATTCTGACTGCCCCACATGCAAACAGCAGCTGGAAGCAAAAGGACACTCACAGGGATGAAGGCAGCCCATCAGTCCCAGCCCCCAAGGGAAGGAACTACTTCAGCTTGCCCACTTTTCCACCTCAAAACTCCTGCACTTCTCTGCAAACACCACTCATCCCTCTCCCCGTGCCAGAACACTGGCAGCACACTGAAAACAAAGCAAGATCATTTCAGTTTTATACTACAGATTTCTTACTTTTAGAGGAACGTATTTAAAGGCAGACTTGTTACTAAGATTTTGGGTTATTTTATAGCAGACCTCTCATTTTTTTACACTCCATCAAATACTAGTATATTCACAGACCTAATAATAGGACAGTTCTCAAACATTTGAGCTCTTTTTTTCAGTCATATCACCTTATTTAACTGATAGTATGCCCTCCTTTAAAGCCCCCTTTTTCTCTAGGACATTAATAGCTCTTAATAAGTTTGAAACCAAAGAGCCAGCTTGCTAGGATGTTTGCTGTTACCAAACTGCTAACAGCTGATGGACTTATAAATACAAGACAGTGCTGTCACTGTTCAGAAACCAAAATTATCCTTGCTGACTAGTTTGCTATCATGAGACATTTACCTATGAACATACTTGGTATGGTATTTACATATTCTGGAATTGAATCTGCTTTCTACATAGTATATACTGGTTTTAAATTTAAAAATAAATACAGATTATTTATTTTCAAGAACAGGCTGGATTTCCACTCGGTAAGATTACATGTGTTATTTTTAGTCCTAAATACATAACCAAATAACAAACATTAGTAAAACTTTTAGAAGTTACTTTCAGACTCTGAAAAGCCAGTGCTACATTTTCCACTTCAGAAGGAACTAGGTGATACTCTTGTCCTCCCCCCATTTCATTCTCATTCAAGTGTAATGAAGCAACAAGAAATCACTTTGCAAAATGTCAAAACCTCTCCATTCTCCAATTTTTTTTGCACTGCTACTGCAGAGAGGACAGAAGCCACGGTAAGGAGCTAACAAATAGGCAGGTATGACTAGAAGGGTCACAGACTAGAAAATAAAACTGTCAGTAGTTTTTTCTTTATCTTTCACAGAAAAAAAACTTCAACCCTAAAGACCACAATGTATTTGTGTCTTCGGAAACACTGTAGAGACCAACTCCATGCCCCATAATAATGGAACCAACTTTAGCATTGCAACAGCAGAGATAAATGTGACTTGCAGGAGTGATAAGGCAGCTGTTAACAATACTCCAAGAAACTTGCTGTTTTAATAATCACACGTTCTGCTCAGCTATACATAGGACTAGGAAAAAAGGCAACCTATTGACTTGTATCTTGGTTTAATTCCCAAAAGCTCAAAAATCGTAACATTTACATAGTCTTCTGCCATCAAATTTGAAGGGAGAAGAGACAGTCCCTGCAGGACATTTTAAGATCCAGCACTGCTGCTTTCTGTATCCATCATTTATTCTAATTTTCACAAAGGGAAAAAATTGCTCAGCTGCAGAGATTTACCACAGCTGAAATAACAAGGGTCTAGAATAACAGCATTTCATCAGAAGAAAATCAGAGGAGATGCTCTTTCCTAACACGGAAGAAGCTAAACTAACCAACATTTTGTCTTTGAAACACTATGATCTGTGGGTGCAACCTGTTGCGTAGTTGTGCGAGATGGAAAAGTCTAGAACAAGCACATAATACAGCAGAGCAGTATTTAAAGCTTGAGACAGTTTTGGAGATGAAGATCCAGAGTGCTCAATTAAAGGCTCTGCTGACCATCTCCAGTTCTGTAGATCCATGCATTCCCATACAGACAGCCGCCAATAATTATTCTGCTCAATATCTAACTGAATAGGACAGAGAAACTGCAAACTAAAAGTCAACTTTTAGACTGGAAGTGGTGGAGGAGGGCCATTTGGATTTTTTTGCTTTTACTAGTGAGCACAATGGTTTTATCCCTAGTATCACTGTGTATCTACTTCTCAAAGTTCTTGCATTATATGGACGTTTCACTCCTGTAGTTGAGGACTACGCTTTCTTAAAGGGAATCCAGCTTGTGACGCTGAGCTTTACCACAGTAAAAGAACAGTTCCTGGCTGCACCCACTATGAATTTTGCTTTCATCATGCTTCTGTGTCCCACTTCAGGAGCAGAGTGGAGACTGGAAACTTTTACTTAAAGCTTCCTGGAGGCCAGTGCCTCGGGATGGTATTCCAAGACGTGAAGAAGGTCAGCTGAAGCAACAGCCAGCAGCTTAGCTTTCCTGACTGGTTTACAGGCAAAACTAACAAAAGTATTTGCAAGGGGAGAACGATGGTATTAAAAAAAAAATGGACAAAAGCAACAAATAAAAAGAACAAATTAAGCAAAAGTTCCCATTCCGATTTCCCCTCCCACACCTGGGATTACCTCTCCGTAAGACAGAAATAACATGATCATCCATCTACCTGTGTATAGTTACCCACAGGAACAAGCTCAAGCGGGTCACAGCTTACCAGGCTGACAACAGCCGACATTTTGCCCAGCCAGGCAGGCGGTCAGCAGCACCACAAGTGTCTCATGACCTGAGGGAAAAGACGCCAGGTCCCAGCCAGCAGCTCTCTGTGACCTACCAGCACCTTGAAAAACTTCTCAGTCAGCTTGGTAAATGCTGGGACACACCAAGAGTAAGAACTCACGGAAAACTCTGTCCCAAAATTTAAATAAGTACACTGTCTCTAGACGGAATTCTTTTAGTTTCCAAAATTTTTCCAGAGTCAAAAAGAAAATCCTACAATGAAAAGGTATGCTTTACACAAATATTTCTGCAACATTAAAGATTTCATTATACACTTAAATTACTGACATGTTTATCCATTGTTATGAAAGTAAAACCAATGTCTATTTTACGACATTGCTTTTCTGATAGTTTGATAACAAAATAGTTGAGGATTTAAGAGTATTCTAGGGTGTAAGTTTATTGTTACAGATTATTTCCCTATCATAACTGAACAAGCACTTTCATATAGAAAGAGAAACACATACCAAAAAGAGAAAAACAAGCCAAGCATCACGTGGGATTTTGTTATTAATAAAGAAAATCACAAGGATCAAAAGAAATTCTTATACAGTGCAAAATTCTTGAGCATCATACCAGTAACCAATGTACATAAACAATACTAGAAGGAAAAGAAAGAGAACAGCTTATTCATATTAGAAACCAGATATCATCATCACAATTTGGGCTTAGCCTTTGAATTTTGGTGTTAACATTTTGGGTGGTGCCTGCACTTCCTGCTATCAATGTTAAAAAGTGCTACTTGCTAAAAAGAATATAGGGAAGCACGTAGTAGCTGTTGGGGAGTAAAGGGAATCTGTTACCTTCTACTACTGACCCAGAGGAACAGACAAAGGCAGCCAAATCTTATTTGCATGTTTATAACCTAATATCACTGATTTAAGGTGAATAAAATCAATGGTGTATCTTTACTGCATCTCCAAGAGGCAAAGCAAAGCAACTGTACTCAGACACTATGCAAGCAGCCGTCCTAACAAACATCTGAACTACATATCCTGATAATGGAATTGCTGCAGTAAATTGATAAAGTCAAGTGAGAGAAAACAGGTTTTGCCAAAGTTAAAAGAAAAATTCATACATCCCATAAAAAATGTAGATGGGTCATAGATTCAAATAAGATTTCAAATAGATTCAATGTGTGATGCTGCTTGTAAACAATAAAGATGTTTCATAGGAGCAGGGCTGATTTGTTTAGAATGCAGAATTGGTAATATTTTTCCGTTACCAGAACTGGAAAAGCAAAATTAGTGTTCAAAGGGAAAAGTCAACTTTCTCAGCACTTCCCACTGATTCTAGATGCTTGAAAATTCTCTTCAGGGCTAAGCAGCCCACTTGAAATCATTTGATATGTGTCTTGAAAAAATTCAACAGATATGCTAACAGAGAAGCAACCATGCAACCTTTTCCAATTTTGAACTATAGAAAAGTGAGTATATAAAACTGTACTGCATCCTTCTTCAGTAACAGAGGGATTGTTTCACACTTGTGAGCAGCAGGGTCTATGGAAAAGGGAGTTTTTACGTACCGAATTTAGCTTTTTGGTAGAGAAGTGCCGTATTTTTCAGGACAAAATTTCAACAGCCAGTCTTTTAGACAGATGTCCACAAAGTCAGAGTTGCAATGTATAAGAAAGGAAGGGAGACTTAAGCAGACCTTCCTTAGACGGCAGTTTAAGTCGGATCTGGTCATTCTATGGGAGTATTATGGGAAAGAGAGTCACACATTGTACAGCACAAGAAGTTCACAGAACGGTAGTCACCAAAAAAAAAAAAAGGGAAAAAAGCGAAAAAAAAGAAAAAAAAAGGGAAATATCCAAAGATCATCTGACATCTCTGATTTTTCTTTGAATTTTCTCCTCCCTTCAGACAGAAAAGGCAGAAAGAGTATCTAAACAGATCAAAATTAGGAGTTGATAAGCACTCAGAACTCTTCAGTCAACAAAAATATTTAAAATGTATTCATCTCACTGCCCCAAGAATCTTACTGAAGAAGTATTTCAGGGACAAAATACTAGTTTGAACACTGAAACGTCTATTACTGTTGACTCAGCTTTGAATGGTGCAGCAAGAGGGTTCTGGAGAGGTGGACAGTGAAGAGTAAAGAAACTGAAACGTCCCTTACGTAGGTATTGTGAACACTAGCTTTGCCTACTGATTTTTAGAAGACTATACACCAACAACATCAACTAGAATTAAATGAATTTAAGAAACTTGTATACAGTTACAAATACTATTCATCCCAACCTCAAATTTAGTTATTGGAGGGAGGAAAAAATGGGTAAATTGAGTTTTTTAAATGGTGGCTACATAAAATTGAACAAGAGATGCACCAGTGACTCTTGTTGACATCAGAAAACTCATTAGATCCTGAAGTAAGGATCAAGTATCATAACACAGCATCTAAGAAGAAGAGTAAATACCACCTACCAGCCCTACTAGATCTGTAAATTTAAGTTGGAAAAGATAAATATTTCTCACTGAAAACTGTAAGTATTTATGACAATTGCAAGGGCCATGTTGAGAAAATAAATACAGATATATTAATCTGTATTTATTAATATTAATATTTATTAATATAGTAATAATATATTATGCTGAATTGGCAGTATATCAAGTTAAAAAAAAAAAAACATATTGAATGAAGTTTTGCTTTATTTCTTTTCCAGACAAAACAGATTTTAACAATGTTTTCAGAGGAAGAAGATGAGAAAAAGGAGGCACCAACAGAAAGGCAACATTGGAAACAATGCTAAGGACTGACTTACCTGGGAGGTACAAAGCTAATTGATAAAAAACTTTCAGTGATTACTCTCAGCTGGGTGTGCTGAACTGCTTCTAGTGCAATAATTGTGACTGCTAATGCTCTCAGTCAGATCACGAGACTGAAGCATATTCTAGAAACACTACTTAAACCACACCATGAAAGCAGATGAGACCTGAATTAGTTCCACTACCACTCAGGAACAAGTCTTACTAATGAGGTATGCTACCCTCACATTGCAGGAGTGCGTTGCTGGACAGGTCTGTCGCTTTTCAATTTATAGTCCTGTCAGCGTAACCTGAAGGTAATTTCAGTAGAAAATACAAACTTATCTCCTACTGCTTGCATTCAAATCTCATCTTCACTCAACAAGAAGCAACTCCCCACCGTGACCTTACTATTTACACCTGGAGGCGCAGTGTTTCCAACTGAGAGTCAAACGAACTGATAGTTTCCGTAGCTACAAACAAGTATAAATTGTTCCAAGGTTCACTGTGGAGATGGTACCTCAGCTGTACCACGCACATCACTTTCACACATGAGATGACCCTGAGTAAGGACAGAAGATGAGGGAAAGGAGAACAGACATGTCGGCTTACCATGGGATAAAGGTATTATCGGGTCAATTTTTTCAGGAGGCGCAGTTGTACAAGTGTTTAAACCAATTAATTATGTTCCCTAGCTCCGTAAGTCTTAATGCAACTCAGAACGAGTTACACTGTATTATGCTCATACATACTAGATGTTTTAAAAGTAAATAAAACTGTGAAAGTTTAGTGTTTGCATGTATTGTTTCTGTATAGGCCAAAACGCATTTACCTAAGGATGTACCATTTGCTCCCCTTCTTCCCAACAACTATTTGACCCCCTCTGAGTAGTCTAAGTTCAGAACAAGTCCCTGGGAAAAGGGATTAATGGGAACACCAATGGTGAGGCTCTCAAAGAAGCATGGCAAATGTCATTTCAGAGCAGCTGTGTAATTCTACCTGTGTATCACTCTCCACAGTACTTTACCATGTTAACACATTACTTTACATGTACTTTTAGCATCGTAACACGGGCCACATACTCATTCTGTACTGTATCTGCTCTATAAACAGATAAGGACTCCATCAATAAGGCTGCCTAAAAACCACTGAACTCATTTAGAACTGGAAATCTTTTCCATAAAGGGAAATGTAAATAATTCCCTTATTAAATAGGAAAAATGCAAATTATCAAAAAACCCTGTGAATACATGACCTCCTCTAAGCCCCTTCTCCGACATTGGTTCAGCATCTCCAACAGCCTCCTAGGAGGTCAATAAAGGACCACCAGCTTGAGGCGTTCACTGAAAGTGACTATGCCTCTCACATTACATCACAGGAAATAAAATGTATCATGACATTAAAAAGTCTCTTTAAAAGAAACCTTTACTGTCTCTAAGCAATCAAATCACCAGGTTTTCCCTCCTACTGTTGCTCATATGCTACATAGTGGAAAGGTAAGAAATGTACCCAGATGAATGGCTTTTGCACTTGATGCCAATATGAGTGTTCTCAAAGTATACTAAATCCCTTGAACAACAGTTAAGCACCAAATTAACCATTTAAAAATTCACTGCTACCATTAGAAAGATTTAAATTAAGCATAGGTTACCATATTAAGTTTGCTCAGCCCAAAAGCAGATTATTTCATATAGTTCCTGTTTAGCTGTATGTAAACTATTTTTCAAAACATCTGACCATAAAGAAAGGGCCGACAAATAAATGGAAATAAGTAAATGAGATAACTACATAACTTATGTTTAAAGTATAATGGTGAACTAGTTCTTTATTTTTCCCCCCCTACAGTAGTTAAGCTGCTCAGTGTCCAGGTTTCAGCTGATAAAAATTAACAGTTTTCACAGTCTAAAATATTCTATTACCCAAATAGAATTTGGGTGTGTGCCTTGTGATTAGCACCTGTATTTCACCTGTTGATTCTTGTGGGTGAGAAGTGAATAAAGAGGGAGTTTCCACAGAACTCCTTAAATATCTAGAAAGTCTATTTTACTGAAAAATGTTTTGATCATGTATGTGTTGTAACTTGTGACGTACCTGTGACCTTTATGTCAAGGAGGACAGCAGGATCCCGGTAGCTGAAAGTACAGTAGGTTACCTTCTGTGTATTATTCAAAACGGGAACTACCAAACACTGGCTGTAGGTTAAATTTAGACATTTGAGTTATTCACAGAAGTAATCCAAATTTCTGTAATTTTAAGTGAAAAAAGTCCCAACATTCTCAGACACACATGCATGCTTTGCAGCTTACAAGCGAAAGTAACTTCAGGTTTTAGTTAAGCAGAGGAGGAACCTCTTCTCTTGGAAAATTGATACGTTACCCATCAGAATCATGGCAACAAAAAACAAGTAGTGTTTGCTTGCAAGAATATTTACAGGTTCAACACTTTTTACTCCTAGCACTGGCATTTTTTTTTCATTTTTACTATGCAAACAAGCATGTAATTCCTATAGCAAGCTAAACAGGGCCACATCCCTCTAAATAGTCACCTAGCAACTAGTTAGGAACTAATTAGCTCACATTTTTATATAACAATAACTGTCAATAAAAATGATGCATTTATCTTTAAATAGTTCAGAGATCATTTCAATATTATAAAAAAGATACCAATGTTAGGAAAAAAATTCCAGCGTTTCCCATGTTCCAAATCACGTGGGTTTGTTCATTTCACCAAAATATAAGACTGAAGTATCTTAGTATTAAATTCCTAATAAACCAGGTTCCCATGAGATACTTATTCATGAATACAGTAAAGTTGCAGAGTTTTAAAATTTAAAAAATGTTTAACAACAAACAGGCCAATTTTCAGTGCAACCACTATTTATCTTACTCAGTAACCAACTACAGTCTCTTGCATTTACAATTGCCTCCCAAGAACTTTACATTATTTTCAAATACAATTTCTGTGTAAACTAACTGAACAAGAACTAAAAAAAAAAAGGCAAAATACAAAGGCTGAGCACTTCAGTACTGTACTTGAGTCTGAACAGCAATTTATGCTATTGATGACATCTAAGCGCAGCTACTGATATGCCCTGTTCACACGATTACAACATGAATAGAGAATAGTGTAATTATTCCCAAAGCTGCAAACCTCCCAGCACAAGCTGACGAACATGACATTGCAAATAACACTTTAACTTTGAAAGGCACTGCAAGATAATCTTTTCAAGGAAGCTGGACATGGCATTTTGTTGCTGACTGACACAGCCTTCGTATTTAACATTACTTAGGCTTCTATTTATGCTACTTAAAAACTAAATTGTCCAACCCAGTCATTCGAACAAAGTCTGAAAGCTACCTAAAATTGAATTTGACTTCATCTCATTTTCAATTCAGTGATTAAGCCATAATTATAATATACATTTCTTTAGATTGTAACTAGAAAAATAAAGAAGCGTATCAATATAATAAAGGATATTGCAAGCACCTTTCAAAGCTTCTCCTTAATTCTTCAGTATTTATTAAGCAGTAGTAAATGCAGATAAATAGATCTGAATTTTTATGAAAGAAAATTAACAACCACTTTAAAAACACCTGAGGGTTCTGGTGCAGGTAGTTCCACTTTCTTGTGATTTCCCCATCACAGAATCATACAGTGGTTTGGCTTGGAAGGAACCTTTAAAGGTCCTCTAGGCCAACCCCCCTGCAATAAGCAGGGACATCTTCAACTATGTCAGGTTGCTTAGAACCACAAACTGATCAGGCATGAATCTAAAAGTTATAATTTTTCATAGTTTAATAAAACATTTTTCTTGGTGCTATATGCTATTGCAAATTCACAATTCACTTCTTTATAGTGATTTTTTTTTAACAAAAAACCTGAAGGCCAGAAGTAAGCGTAACACCTACTCTCGCTAGTTCATATGATGTCTACAATCAACAGAATTAGAATCTCCTAATCGATACGTCTAGTCGGCTGCTGGTAGGAGACTCCACACAATAGTTCTGACAACAGCCTGTGCACTCTTCAGAAAACATGTAAAAAGTGGTCATAAAGGCTAAAAAAACCATGCAGGTTTCTTTGTTCTCTTGTTTATATTGCTGTTCATGTTTCATATCCCTTCACAAACAAATCAAAGGAGTGGGATCAAGCGTGACCTTGTATGGTTGGAAGCCAAATTCAAGAAATTTCTTCTTTTTTTGTGCCACTCTAAGTTCTACCTATGTTCTGCTCCCACATCTCTTCTCCAGATCTTTTGTTTCTAGAAGTTTTTCCAGTTACTGGTGGTTGGGGTTTTTTTCTTTAAATAATGGTAGCGTGCCATAGGGGATGACCATTTTAGAACCATTTCACTGGGAGCAGATTTAGACTAATCCTTGTAAATCCTGTTCACGGTTTTTTGGTTTGGTTTTGTTTGTTGGTTTGAAGTAGGGGGTGGTGTCTGGTTTTGGTGGTTTGTTTGTTGGTTTGGGGTTTTTTTATTTGTTTCATTTTGTTGTGTTTTTCTTTTTTTTTTTCTAAACAAACAACCCATTATTATGAAGTACTTCATCAAACTGGACTTCAAGGGCTTTCTCCCAGCAGTCAGCAGACACATCTCCTCCCACCATCCTAAGAGGTGTTCATGTACAGATTAGTTAGGAAGGTAAGGTAAACAATTACAGATATTCAGAAATCACATTCATAATTGACATACACCATATATCACTGTATTTGTTGACAACTATCACGCTTTATGAAGCTCCTGGCTTTTACAAGGAACCGAAATACTGTTACACTCCACCACTTCAGGTCATAACCAAAAATACTGGTTGACAAGACTTGAAAGATATACAGCATGCCTAAACTACCCAATAATGAATAATTCAAATCTTATGTGGAGACAGGACATAAATCAGTCATTTTTTCATTGAAGCAGTTGACAATACATCCACTGGATAGCAAAACTTCCTCCATAGAAGCAATTAGACTTCCTCAGGCCGCTGCAAGGTCAAGCACATTGCGAAAGATATATTGGACTACAGGTACTCATGATGTCAAATTGGTAAAATTGAAACAAGCATCTTGTGGCCTATTTCTCTTTCTCCCTTCACGAGAAAGAGTTTCTATTGCCAAAGATTCCTTTTTAATCTTGTCCTCACTCTCAAGTTCACTACATCTTTGTCAAGGCTATAAATGCTGAAGCAGGAGTGTAAAATTAGCAGTGGTGTCTTGACTTCTAGCTTAGGGTTGTGAGGCAGCCATATCGAAACACTTCCAGCATTAGAGTTAATTGGTCTGCATCTTAAAGACACTGAAGCACAGAGTACAAAGCAACAAAGCGCCTAGAGTATTCATAATACGTATTGCGCTGCAGTTACTGTCCAACCTACGCTTTGCAGCGGCGCAAGAATATACAACATAAAAGCCATATAGGTACTGCTTATGGCACAACTTGCCTTGCTTTGGTGCAGGTGACACAAACACCTGCTTCATGAATGCAGACATCGATGAGGGACACCACCATCATTATTTGGTGAACACCTGCCACCGTTATCCCACAAAGGCCAGCACATGGCATTTGTAGTCAGGCATCACAGCACCCACGCCCAAGCCTAGAGAGAGAACACGGAACGGATTCACGCACTTATTTGTCAGCTAGAGGTGACAGCTCTTAGCCTAACAGAGGCCATGGGTGGTAGAGCAGGGGCCACACGGTACGGAGCAGAGCTGTGAAGCTTCCTTTGCTGAGCAGAAGAATTTGAAGATTTAGAAACAAAGGGTGATCTCAGGAGAGGAACAAGAAAGAAAAAACACCCACCAAGGTTTCCTGATGGGAAGCACCCATGAGTGCTGAGGGAGCTGGCAGAAGTCATTGCTAGGCCGCTCGCCATCATATTTCAAAGGTCCTGGAGAACAGGCAAGGTGCCTGAGGACTGGAGGAGAGACAATGTTGCTCCAGTCTTTAAAAAGGGCAAGAAGGAAGATCCAGGAAACTACAGGGCAGTCAGTCCAACCTCCATTCCTGGAAAGATGAAGAAACAGCTCATTCTGGGAGTCATCTCCAAGCATCTGGAGGAACAGAAGGTTATCAGAAGTAGTCAACATGGATTCACCTAGGGGAAGTCATGTCTGACTAATCTAACAGCCTTCTACGATGGCATGACTGGATGAAGAGATGAGAGCAGGGCAGTGGTTGTTGTCTACCCTGACTTTATCAAAGCTTTTGACACCATCTCCCACAGCATCCTCATAGGTAAGCTTAGGAAATGTAGGTTAGATGAATGGACAGTGGAGTGGATTGAAAACTGACTGTCAGGTAGGTCTCAGAGGGTTGTGATCAGTGGGGCAGAGTCTAGTTGGAGGCCTGTGACTAGTGGTGTTCCCCAGGGGTCAGTACTGGCTCCAGTCCTGTTCAATATATCAATGACCTGGATGAAGGCATAGAGTGTACCATCAGCAAGTGCGCTGATCACATGAAACTGGGAGGGGTGACTGACACACCAGATGGCCGAGCTACCATCCAGCATGACCTAGACAGGATGGAGAGTTGGGCAGAGAAACACTATGAAGTTCAACAAAAGCAAGTGTAGGGCCCTGCACCTGGGGAGGAATAACCCCATGCACCAGTCCAGGTTGGGGGCTGACCTGCTGGGAAGCAGCCATGCAGAGAGCGACCTGGAGTCCTGGTGGACAACAGGATGACCATGAGCCAGCAAGGTGCCCTTGGGGCCAAGAAGGCCAATGGCATCCTGGGGTGTGTTAAAAAGCGTGGCCAGCAGGTCGAGGGAGGTCATCCTCCCACTCTACTCTGCCCTGGTGAGACCACAACTCAAGTACTTGTGTCCAGTTCTGGGCTCCCCAGTTTAAGAGGGACAGGGAACTGCTGGAGAGGGTGCAGCAAAGGGGTACAAAGATGATTAGGGGCCTGGAACATCTTTCTTATGAGGAAAGGCTGAGGGAGTTGGGTCTTTTTAGTCTGGAGGGGGGATCTCATCAATGCTTATAAATACTTAAAGTGAGGGTCCCAGGAGGAGGGGACCAGCCTTTTTTCAGTGGTGCCCAGGGATAGGACAAGAGGTAACGGGCACAAACTTCAATATAGGAAGTTCCATCTGAACATGAGGAGGAACTTCTCTACTTTCAGGGTGGCAGAGCACTGGAACAGGCTGCCCAGAGAGGTGGTGGAGTCTCCAACTCTGGAGACACTCAAACCCACCTGGACACCACCCTGTGCAACCTGCTGTAGGTGGACCTGCTCTGGCAGGGAGGTTGGACCAGATGATCTCCAGACATCCCTTCCAACCCCTAACATTCTATGATTCTATGAGTCAATCCGTTCCCTACAAAGTAGCAGAGTCTGAAGTGGAACAGCAACAGGAATTTCTCCTACAAAGCAACAGAAATTCAGCTGAAGACTCAGACCATCAGGCCACAGAGACACTGGCCTTGAAAGGAGCTCCTGGGCTGTTTTCATATCCCACTCAGCAATTACCACCTGACTGTGCAGCTGTCCCAGAAGTTATTACAAGAAAATGACTCCGGCACTGATATTGCCTACACTTGAAAGTTATTGTTGGAATAAGAAGAGTTGGAACACGGAGAAGAGATAACAGATGTTGCTCATGACATACAGGAGACCTACAAAAATACAATACGGTTGAGAAAATCCACATTAAAGCCTCAAACTAGAAAGCTACCACCCTTCACTTCAAAACGTTGTTAGATGTAGGGAACAGTATAACGGACCAGAAGTGCATCAGAACAGAATTAATACAGTTGTGGGTTTTATTACCAAGAAGGAAGCTTAAGCAGCAAGACAGATTACTTAAAAGAACTTGCAGAATAGATTTTGGGTGCCCAGAACTCTTAACAAATTGTTTTTTACAGATAGGTCATGATCAAAGAGTTCAGCCCGAAGCTCCATGCCTGTAGTCCACACCTGCAAGACCACTGTTCCTCCTTCATGGAAATACATACAAGAAGGAAGAATTTGGGTTTAAACAGCAAAACAAGCTGACATGTGAGCCTAAGAAGGTTCCTTTTTTTTTTTTGTAAACAGGGATCCAGAAAAGCCTCCAAAATTAAAACATCTAAGAAGCTTACAGTCATTTGGATTGCAATTATTTTATTAATTCTGAAATGCAATGCCACTTCTTTTTAAAGGCAAAATGAAATTAGAAGACACTATTTCAACAAAATCAGCACTGTTATTTGGGTAGTACCAGAAAAGGGCACTCTCACCTTCCGAGCCAGAGATTAAGTACACAACTGTGAGCATCAAGGAATTTACTCAAGCACCAAGGGAAGAAAAGACAGACAGAGGTTGAGGAGACAGATGTTGCAAAACAGCTCTAAACAGAAAAGAGACTTCAATCTGGGACACTGCCCCACAAATGCCATAGTTGGACAAATCCAATTTTATTCGGAAACCATTAAGAAGAAAGCAATTATTACAAACCAACAAAACCAAGCAGTTCTAAAATTTTAAAAGCAAAAAAATTACTTTTTGCTCCCCTCCTTCCTCCCAGCATAATTTCTTTTATTTATATTATGTGCAGGGACAATAATAGCAATCAGCTTATTCAAGATTACAGTAGTAATTGAGGGGTTAAGATTAAAAAAAGAAGTAGGCACTACAGTTAGGTATTGTAAAGTGAGGTTTTTCTCCTTTTTTCACTGATTTTCATATAAAGCTGTACTTAAATGTTATCATCTTCAGCATCGGCTAATCACTTTCACAATTCTTTTACATTAAATCAGTCCCCCTTTTCTTAGTAAGAGTTGGAAGGTGATGCCAATCCAAATGAAGCAATTATGCCAGAAATCAAGTCAAACCACTTTCCTTTTTATTCACTATAACAGTCTTTAAGTGTGATTAATCAAATCAACCTTCCCTTTCCAGGCAAAGCTGTAATTGCTAAGTGCAAATTAAAGTATATTATATATGACATATGATATTTAATCTGAAGACAAATTTTTATTAAGGTTTAAGTCAAACTTTGTTAAATGAGTTAAATATACCCAGTGAATGTATCTTAACATTACAAACATGCCCTACCAGAAAAGAAAAAAACATTATAAAAATACTTCATATCCCATAGATAATCCAACTGCTTGACAAAAACCAAAGAGTAACAGTAATAACATGTTTGTAAGAATAAACAGAATATCTTCACAGATCCTATCATGCAATTTAAAAATGGGGTAGCAGATAATTCTACATCATTAAAAAAAACCCCAAATATCCCAAACCTAGGATCTCAAACCTAATTCTTTTTCAGCATAATGCACAACAATCCTTCACAAAGATAAAGCAGAACTGTATGCACGACTGGAGTAAGCTGACACAACTTCTGTGATTTTAATAATTCTTGACAGCTGTTGTGAAAGCCATTGCTACCACTGTCCCCTAAGTAAACAGGGGCAAGGCAGTTACCCGGGCAAGGAATTTAAAGGCTGAGAGTTTATATTCTTATTCAATATCCCAAGGTTTATTTTACCTTCTTAATTTTGCATCTACTCATAACCATATCAATGCTTTCTAAAGCAATTAAATACCGTTCTTTGTCCTACTACGTGCGTAAGTAACTGCAAAACTATTTTATTAACAAAAGCTGGAAGAGAACAATATTGTCTCAGAAACGCAATCAGGAAGAAGCAGCCTGCAGAACCTCTGAAAAACCTTCACAAGCTGACAGGAAAAAACAAATCCAAAAACCAACCTACAAAACATATGACATGGGATATTGCTTTAGTTCAAAAAGAAAAAAAATAAAAGCATTTGTGGGCATAGGTTAGTAACAGAATCCATCTTCAGTGCAGAAGAGTCAAAATGCAACGTACTAAAGGATATACAATTATAAGGAGTTAATTGATTACTTTTAGGAGTGTTTTGTCCTATGAATAGTTGTCCACAGAAAGGGTTTGCCCCACCCCCAATAAACATTATTGTTTAGGTCACAGAACAGCTAATAACATCTGTATTAATAATGAAATCTTATGATATGTTTATATATATAAATAATTCAGACACCTATTCAGTATCCAGTGCTTTAAGGACACCATCAGTCCTCTTAAAAAAATCTTACCTGAAGTAACTACACTGTTGTGTATCATAGGAAAAAGTGCATTGTATCAGAAAACACAATGTTTTCTACGCAATTCACAACATAAAACATCCATTTAGAATGTAAGCACAAAAGTGAAATAATTTAAAGTAGGTATGAGATTGTCACACACCAAGATGATTTCAAGGCTGTTGACATTTCTCAGTTTAATGTCAATTAAGGCAGAATGGAAAGGGTTGTCAATAGCCAAAATCAGTTCTGGAAAGACTCTTTAGTTTAGTACAGCTCGTGTAACTATGCCATAGAAGAAGCAGTGAAATAAGAGAACTTGGTCTCCAGCAAATGCGTTGTCTTTATCTCATGAATATCCGCATCCCAGTCCCTTAGGTCAGTTTTCTTCTCACAGAGCCTATGACATCCCTGTGGACAGTATACTCTGACACCACACATCCTATAAGGGATCCAGCAGGTGTGTGACGAATGTCCAGCTGGCTGCCACCGTATGGAATAGGATACAGGCTCAGTTCCCCCCTCAACAGGGAAAAAGTGCCATTTTATCTCCTACTTTCAACAGTCACAGAACAGAAATCTGACACCTTTGGGAGCCCTATTTTTCTTTCCCGTCTGACAATTGGCCAATAGCTTCAGAAATTATTTTAGGGAAAGGAAGATGCATTTGACGAGTCAGCTGACAGAGAGCAATGCTTTGACCTCCACCTCATCATGTCAGAAATCCAGGATGAAATGTCCTTGTGGGTAAAACTCACATAATCCAAGTGTAAACTTGTTCAATTCAATTCCCATTTTTCATTCAGTAGGAGTAGCATTTCCTGTAGGACGGTTATATCCAACCTGCCCACACAATGAAGAATAAGGTAGAGATGCTAAAGGTAGACTTCATGAAGCCTTTGCTGATAGGAGCCTTCTGGGTAAGAAAGCTTAAGGCAAATTTACCTATTCCACTGAGCAACAACCTAGACTCTGGTACTTGAAACTCCTTTTTAAACTTAAGTCAAGGCACACCTAAACCACAATGCAATTACCACACTTCGCCTGTTGTTTTTCCCATTAATTGTTAAACAGCACTTCTAATTGACTATCACTAGTTTAAAATATTGTTACCAAGCAGAAACAAGTTTATCACCTAATTCCATCCATGCTGCATTCCTGTCACTACATACATTTCAAATTAACAATTTAATACCTCATCTCACTTGCACTCACCTGGCATGGGCAGCAGGGTATGAGGAAGGAGAAGAGAAAGAAAAGAAAACAGGGAGAAGAAATAAAAAGGTGCAGTTGACCAAGTAGTGTAAGAGACATCTAACTCTGTATACCACGTCAAGAAAGCATTTCATAATCTGGCTTTGAGTCTAACACTCTTACTTCTGAAGTCTGACATTTTTAAATGCAGTTTTCCTTGCACTGTACACTTCTAGCAGATGCATATTTAACTGCCTTTACTACCTGTTACTCCCCCCACCTCCCATAAGCAGACATCTCAAAGCTAACCATGTTATTTCAGAAATATTTCAAAATTAATAAATGCTATGAAAGCCAAGTGATGTTCACTCACAGAAAGCCATCTAACAGCTCACCGCAGCAGGCAATGCAGAGTTTCCTTACCATAAGTTTTACCTACACGTGTCCAGAGACATTACCTGCTGCAGAGCTGCTCCTCCTGTTTCACTGCTTAGATGAGGGAAACAGAATATTCCTCCCCCACCCTAGCAGTGCTTAGGATCCAAAGCTTAAACCATGTCTTTCATGAGCAAAGAAAGAAATATGAGATTCTAAGTTGTCAGTCGTCAGAATTACACTTTACGTGCATATTACACGATCATTTGCTGTAGAGATAAAAGTATTTTTCATCCTCTGGAAAAGTTTTCCTTTAATGACACAGTCTACCACAACTGCTATTTGTTGTAAAATTCTACACAGGCTGTCACTTTTTGCCTAAATATACCCAGACAATTCATGACGTCTCTGGATTTACAAAGTTTTCTTTGAAGCTGCCTTAATTACGGGAAGGTTTTGCCCTGTTTTTTAATTACGAGTTGGAAGAAGCCCAGGACCAGATGATTAGTAGTCACTACATTAATCTTTTTGCTGTAGCTAACAACTTCATTTAGTGTTTAAGACACAAACCCTTGTGGAGTTGCTGTTCTGCTGAGCTGAAGTTGATGTACTTGCTAGGAAGTTACTTCTTCTGTCCTCCTCTGAGATACAACAGATGTGCTCTCAGGAAATTGAATCTGATAGGAAGCACTCTCACTAACTTCAGTGAACTCTTACAAGGCTAAAACAGAAGAATAAGGTTCACGAGTGACAAAGGAACCCAACGCATTTCATATAAATATAAAGACTTCTCTGACAGTGGGAAAGAATTCCCACAGCAGCAATGAGATTTCGAAAACACAGTCTGTTAGTATTATCATTAACACTTAAGAAATATTAACAATTTCCAGGACAGACTTTACATATGCTGCTTTCATCGCTGGAAAGGAGTAACACAGCTCATACAATACATATTAAAGAGCAGAATCCAGTCCTTAACTTCCCAACACAGTTGAGCAGCTTCATGCTACATTAGTCTGGCAATGCGAAGAACACCCAAAAATAGAGACATTTTTAACCTGGACTGTCTAAGCCTCCAAGGAAATGAGGCTTAGGCAGTCCCACATCTGTTCACTTGTCACATTTAACTTCTAAACTTGCTGGCCAATTTCAGCTAAATTTGATAAAGGGTTTGGAGACTCAAAAATAATTAAGTTCCTGCAAATGCTACAAAAATTAGAAGCTGAGTACAAGAGACACCTACATAACTCTCTTTCTGAAGGCAAAGGAGTTTTAACCAATCTATTATCCATTACCTAATACAATAAACATGCTTAGCATGTGTATGCACATGTATAGATATATTTCATTATACATTTTGTGTGTGCATACACATTTGAGTATATACACATTGTAGGTATTCAAAACCTAACTGGACAACCTGCTCTAGACAACCCTGCTTGAGGAAAAGGGTTGGACTATGTGATCTTTAAAGGTCCCTTCTAACCCAAACCACTCTATGATTCTATGACCTCAAGAGGTCCCATCCAACCTAAACAATTTGGGAGTGGGGTGGTTGTGGTGGTCTAGGGTGTGTGTGGCTTCAGAGAAGCCACACCAAGTAGTATCAAAGAGCAATGCTAAAACAGAAACTCAGGGAGAAAAGAAAGAATTATTTGGAAGGTAGAGGACATAAATTCAAAGGCAACCAAGCTTTAGTAGTTATGCTATTAATAATCCTTTTTCTCCAGTGACCTTCAGAATTTCACTGAAGACTTGTCACTCCAGTACTTACGTGCTAATAGCAGAATCATTTTAGAAATCATCTCTAGGGATACAAGCTCCTCAACTCTAATTATACTAGTGTAAAACATACTTTTGATAGCAAAGATCATTCTTCTAACCTTTTACGCTGACGTGAATGCACCCGCATTAGGAGTTGCATAGCTTTCATATACTCCTTATTAAATGATTAAATGAATAAAAAGCTGTAGAAATGAGGCTTAAAAGCAAAATTTATTTTGGCCTACCATTTTGGTGGAGGAGAGTATTGGCTCACAAAGTTTAAAACAATTGCGGGGGAAAGGGGAGCGATGCGAGGGGGGAGAACTTGCAAATTCCAGCAAACGGGGAATTTAGGGAGATGACCAGTCACGTGTAGCGTAACTGAATGCTACAGAAGGGTCTTGTACAAGCAAAAGAGCAAGATTAGGGTCTGGGGGACCCATGGCTGGGTCCTCCCCACCAGCGTACCACCATAGGGACACCTCTTGAACCAAGTGTACACTCCTTTATGGACGGGAACAGAAGGAAGCTGAGAGGAAGCCAAAGGCATCGTGTAGACAGCTGCAGAGTGATACCACAGCAGATGCAGGGTGGAAGCCTGGTAAGCAGAAAGGTGACAGATCACAGGAGCAGGATTACTCCTGACTGTGGACATGAAGGTATCTGCAAGTGAGTTTGTCATCTAAACTTCTCTTAGAAACAACTGGACACTGAATCCATTCATTCATGAAGACTGAAACAACCCCACTTTAGAGTCAAGTCAACTGAGGAACTTAACCTGCAAGTAGGATAGAAAAGGGCTTCAGAAGCCTAAGAAATTCTAGGTTGAAATTCTGTGCCTTGACAAGAACTAGACTACAGCTCACAACATGATCTGGATGCTGACAACAGCAGTAACACGCTGAAGGAATCAGAAGCTGCAACGCTAAGAAACACCACCAACAGCAAATGCCAAGACCTCACAAAGCGGGTGAGCACTGTCATACCAAGAGACTAACATGACTAATGAGACAGCAACCTTTGAGAAGGACCTGGGTAAGTACAAAGCAGTAAGCCTTATAAACTACACCTGACAAAGTGGGTGGAACTATTCTGAAAAACAGTATTAGTGACTACACAGACAACAGGACATATTGCGAAAGACTGAACAAAGCTTCTGTAAAGTTGCATCGTGATTGACAAACCTTAAAAGAAGGTTCCACATGCAAGAAAAGCAAATTAGAAATCCCATCAGATGCTATTAACAAAAAAACCCCATCTTTCAGTGTCCTTCACAAACAGCTGTTAAAGACACAAAGCTGCCACAGCATAAGAGGAATGTCCTTGCTCAGATAGATAACTTTATGAAAGACAAAAAACCAAAGAAATGGGTAGTACTCACCCTGGAAAGACATTGCCCAGTAGTACTTCATGGGAACCTGGCCAGATGCACTGTACTCTGCTATCTATAAGACTAACTATTCAGCAGCAGGAGCAGAGAACATCATGCTCCGGTATAAATTCATGGAGCAACCACATCTGCAATACTCTGGGCACTTCTGATGCCTCTTATCACTACAAGGATGTAAATAGAAGTTACTGAGGACAGCAAGCCCCTTCAAACACATGGAACAGATTAAGAACTACTAAGACACTTGGACTCCTCAGTCCAAAAGATGAGATATCTGAGATATGACAGTAATTTATAAGATAATTAATAGCATGAAAAAGGAGACAGAACAACTGTTCAGTGCATCTTCCAATTTAATAACCAAGGAACATTAAATAAAGCTAGTATGTGGCAAGTTCACACAGGGCAGTCCTCACTATTTGTCAGCCTATGAATTTCCTTGCTCAAATACCTGCAACAGACCTGAGAAGTTTCATATGTTTAAAAAGAAACTGGACATATTTTTTGGACTAAAATTCCTCCAAGCTATAGAAAAAAAAAACCCACCACAGGCTCAGAGAGTATTCTGGGGACTTTGTCCCCCATAGTGACAATGACAGTCACTATCCTATTGCCAACAGGAGGACTTTGGTTTAAGTCGGTGCATCCATTTGTGTGTTTTACTGGCACATTTCACTGCCCATCTTCAGACACTTTGACAACGCAAGATCCTCTAATTTTGTTCTAACCTTCAACACTATATTCACCATATTCAGAGTAAGATAAAAAAAGACTTGTGCCCAACAAAGAGACAAAGAAAACTTGGCTTTTATACATGAATAATTCAGAAGACAGACCTACTGGTGATTATTTATACCAACCCAGATTTCCATGAAAATCTGTATGTTACATATAAGTCTTTATAATAAGCTTCTATTACATAACCAAGCTGTGTGATCAACTTGAGAAGGCATCAAAATAACTAATCTCAGCTCTTTATATGCAAAGCAATGCTTTAATTATATTTCTTGGCCTTAACTTCCAGGGTAGGTAGGGAAGAGTCAAAGTAGTAATATCTGTGCTGCACCCCAAGTTTGCACCTTTTCCTGTAACATATGCAGCACAGATATACAGCCCCAATGAAAGAAATACTTTAAAATCTTCATATATTCTACATTAACAAAGTAAGGCAGTTAAAAGGGAGCTGGAGGCACAAAGGGGAAGAGGGCAGCAAGGGGAAGCAAGATATGGTAGTATTATACATCCCCAATGATGTGAACAAATTATTTTGTTTGCACTTAATCTCATTATACCCTCCTTCCCAAGCTCTGAATTTCATTTATCACCGTGTTGCTAAGCTGTCTGATGCACAGGCAACACTTTCATATATTCTGGTGCAAGAACAATAAAAACTTGCTCGTTATTAAGGCTTCTTGAAGGAGAAACAACAAAACAGTAATTTATATTACTGTTATTTTCCATCAAATAGAATGGGAATTTGTTCCACAGAAACAGAATATTCAAAGTTTCCCTTGGGGCAGGAGGGGGAATGTTACTAAAACAGAGACTAAGTGGTTCGTTTACAACTTGTCATAATAGGTTAACCAAAGTTTGAACTGCGAAAAGTTGACATAATGCATGTTTTACAGGATGACAGAAAAATTGATAAGAGTTCAGAATTATCTTTGGGGGATATACATATTCTGCTATTTTAAACACAGCTTTTTTTTCAGAAACCAGTTCTGAATCAAAAAATTATTTCAAGAACACAATCCAAAAATCTACCTACAGAGCTGAACGATACCCATAAGAGAACTCACACTTATTTCCATTTTTTAAAGAGGTTAACAGTTTCTCTCCAATACAAAACAACAGGGGAAGTACAATTTGAAGAGTAACTTGGACTCTCTGCGTGTCAGTAGAAAAAAGAACAAAATCTTGGAAGAGTTCTCATTCCTATGAAGAAACAAGTATTGAAAACATGCTGAAAAATTAAGCCATACAGTGAAGCTGCAGGAGAATATAGACTGTTCACTACCCCAAGATCTGTAGGATAACTGTTAAGTTCTACGGCAATAGTTGAGAAACTCCAGTTATTTTTGCAGGATACCTTCAGAGATACACTCCAGAGAAAGATATAGAAAGTAATTACATTTAATATTACAACGATGCCAACACCCAGTGTTTCCTTTAATATGTTTAGGAGGGTCAGAATTTAAACAGATTCCTCGGACAACTAAGACTATTTTATCTTTAAGCAGTATTTGATCTTACAGAGAGCTAGTAGAAGCATTCTCATAGTTATCCAACATAGACTTCTATATGCAACCTTAACATAATCAAGTCAGTGATACATACGAGCATATCTACATAATCATTTAGCTGTTCATAGACTGTGCACACTCGAATATTTGATTAGCAGATAGAAGCTGCGCACCCAACTTACTCTACATGCAGACATACAAATATATGCAATTAACCAAAAGATAGCTTTCAAGTATGTTATCGGATTTGCGTATTATCCTGCATACAGAGCAGTTAGGCAAATTTGGTCATTTTTAGCTGCTAGGCCTTTTGCCAGTTTTTTTTAGCCCTCAGGACCACTACTCAGAAATGGTCTTGTAAGCCCTTAGGATGGGTTTTGATGGCCCATAATCACTTCTGGCTAGAGAGCAACATATATACCTTATATATACAGAGACTATCTTTCTGCTTAGAAAATCAGTCCAAGAAATTCTGTCACAACACAGCTTGAATAGATGTAGAGTCTTCCCATATTCTGAAGATAGCCTAAAGAACAAGAAACTTTGTGAAGACTGAAGTCGCAAGAGGGAACGGGCTACATCACACCCAACCGTTCCTTCAGCTGCTGCCACTGACGGACACAGCAAGCACCGGACATAGACGTAGCTGCACCCACCATGCCCCTGTTAGCAGAGGCATCCCCTTACCCTTTCATTTGGCTTCAAGGAGAACAAACTTAACCTCTGCTCCGCAGTGGTAGCTGTGCCTAATTTCTAAGCTAGAACCATAACACATGACAGCTCCTGGGAATGATGGAACTTAACAAAATGTTGAAGCTTACGCTACCAGCCCGTAAGGCCAGAGCACTTTCTAACAGGACACCTACGATATCAAGGTATATTTATCTTCACAGTTACTACTCACATCCACACAGCCAGGTATGAATTATTTCTCTGAGGCTGAGACTACCACTGGTACTGATGTTCAGCTGCAAAAAGCGCTGCTGGAAAGGGGTGGAAGAATTGGTTGGAACGGTTTCAGCTGTCCTTTAAGAGTTCATGGTCCCCCCCCCCCCCCAAGAGTCATTACCAGAGAACCTGTAACACCTGCAGCGCTGACAGCCGCAAGCCAAAGCAACACCATAAAACAGAGCATAACACAAGGGCACGTCTGCTGTGTTTTAGGTCTGTCCCAAGTCTCTGAGGGACTAAGCAGGAAGAGAGCCCCATGAGGACACTAGCCAGCGGGCACACACCAGGTATACTGGCTATTCACGTCCCAAGCACAGCTCCAGAGGCATCCCCATTCAAGTGTCCGGGATGGTGGCACACACACATAGTAAGTATGTACGTCTATAGGCTGACGCAAGTATTAGCGGTCAAGCACAAAAAACACAACAACTCCACACACGCACCAAGCCAGAACTAAAGCAGGATTTTCTAACAGGCCGTTGAAAAAATAGCCCAGTGTAATAAGCATATTCTGTTATTGTGATTTCAGTAACATTTTAGAAAATGCTGTCTTCCAACATCAGTTTCACGCCAACTACTTCATATTTACATTAATGTAATTTGTTTGAAAATTGTGTTGACATACCGCATCTCGTGTTGTTACACTCTGCTAGTATATACTCAGTGTTAAATAGACTCTTTGTTAGTCACAGACTCCATGTTAGTCACAAAGTAACACCCAAACAACTTTGAGGGAAAGATGGTCTGTTTATTCTATCAGAATAAGGAACCCTTGATGAAAATACGCAACTGAGCTTCATGCAGTGCAGAGCAAGTGACAGATGCAGTTCACTGTGTCCTTCTCATCTTTGTAGTTTCAGCTTCAAAAATGAGTTTTCAGGATATAAAAATGAGTTTGAGGAAGTTCCTATATTGCTTCCTTTAACTCATAACACCCCATGATTTAGGGCACACTCATCATCACATAGAGCAGACCACATTGTTAGGAAGTTCAAATGGTAAGAATACTCAAGAAGATGCTTTAGGGCGATATGGACCCTTGCCAACAAAATCTGTGCATATAGACAGCAGCTACTCAACCGAGTCCGTAGTTCTAATGCAGATATTTGTCATAAAATTAGTCAGATACAGCGGTTACTAATTTTTATCAAATTCTCACAATGATTTCTGTACTTAGCTTCAGTCCATATGCACTACACATACATAGTCTGTATTCTGCAACCATTTGATTATACACTCGTATTTAAATTAGGTATACAACACAGTAAAGACCAACACACGGAATTTACTTAGATGATCTAAAAAGTGGGATCACGGATAACACATCAATAAGCTTTTGGACTAAGTAGTCCCACCATCACAAGCTGGATCAATTTAACCCATTTGAAGAAAAGCACAAGACTTCCAGTACTTCTGCAACATTGATTAATGTATTCAATTTGGAGTCACTTTTGCATGTGAAGATTTTATTGACATACTAAAACCAATTTAATTCTGACACGTGCTGGAAGATAACCTGTTACTTACATCACCACCTTTTCTCTCTCTTTTTTTTTTTTTTTTTTAAAGAAAAAGTTCTCACAGACCTGCCAGCCTTAACTTGTTCCTAAGAATAGCTAAGGCAGCACAGTAATTGTGTGACAAGTCAGGGGAGGAGAGATAAAGAAAGAAAAAAAAAAGAGACAAGAATGGAAGGGAAAGCAGTATCATTTTATAAAGAACACCCATGCAGAAACTCTTTTTAGACAAAAAAAAAAGTAATGGGAAAAACGGTTTTGCCTGACATCAGTTTTTACTGACCTGATTCTCTCTGGAATACACTATCTTAAAAGGTAAGGTATGTGGCTCAGTTCTCCTCTCTTCTGATCTAACAATACACACAAGCAACTGTCTGTTGAAACTTTTACAGAAACACTGTCAGGTACTTAGTTCCTACTGAAGACAAAGTATCAAGCTACACAAAAGAAAAGCAGCATGATAAAAAGTTATATACATCTTAACTTTGGGGGATAACAAAAAGGCAGGAATAAATAGCCACAGTAAAGACTAAGTAACACAAAAGGATGGTCGCAAGCAAAGAGCTCTTACCAAATACAAAAGGTTACAAGGCAAACTTGACAACAGTTAAAATCACACATTAAAGCAGTTCAAGTGCATTCTAAATTCGGGGTGGGGTGTGTGGATTGCCTGTTGCAGGTAACATTTCATTAATACTTGACACATGATAAAAAGCTTCTCACTGAAAAACATGTAACACACACACACACACTCCCCCCGGTAGCCTTACATACATTAAAATATATCATTAATTGTCTATTCTAAATTGTATATGCTGAAGACACTTACAGAAAGAACACTTATCCATATTTTTGTTTAATGAAATTCCTTTAAAAAGATTTTGACAATGACATCTTGGCACACAAGGTCAAAAGACGCTCTGCTCCTGATTTTAG
The DNA here is from genome assembly GCA_013398295.1 of Chionis minor. Classification (NCBI taxonomy): domain Eukaryota; kingdom Metazoa; phylum Chordata; class Aves; order Charadriiformes; family Chionidae; genus Chionis; species Chionis minor. The sequence continues at coordinate 141,213 of VZSF01004274.1, read as the reverse complement.
TCAACACAGGAATTAGTCAAATCTCAGAGAAAAGCATGACAGGAATTTATTGTGTCAATAAACAAAATCGACAGGTAACTATTCCTGTTCTAGTCAACTTGTCTTCACACTCAGGCCTCAAGTTTCACCAGGACATGGAACGCCCAAGAGGGCTGGAGGACTTGGTGAATAGACTAATGGTTAATTTTATTTATTTTTAATGTAACAAATTATTTTTTCCATGCACCCCACTTTGGTGGCCACTGGTCTCTAGCACCAAGCCATCTCCCTCAGTGGGACAAGTAAAAGGGGGCTGCACATTCAGTAATCTGGGACATTGAAGTGCACAGTGGAGACAGCTTTCCTGTTCTGCAGAAACAACTTTGAGTGGCACTCAACCACAACTCAGCACAAGCTGATAACAGAGATTTCTCTTTGCAGCTTTTCTATGACATCTTATATAAGCAAATTATCTGGATTTTTCCAATCTCTTTTGTTGTGTTTCAGACTTTGTCCCAGATAATGAAGAGCTAACGGTGGAGCTGCCTTGCTATTTCAGTCCTACCCCTGAACGGCTGACTGGTGTGCAAATACAGACGTTTGCTGCTGTTACTCAGCTAGGGTAATTACACCTTATAATTCAAGTCATTGTCTTAAAAAAAAAAAAAAGGAAAAAAATCAACATGCTAGGATATCTGTTGCCATTTCATCAAGCTAACTAATGGCTGAATACAACCAGGAAATCTAATTATTTCTCACTATTAAAATAATTTTAGTAAGAGCAGAAACCAGGATTTCTCACTCTGCCACATGCTGCTTAAAAGGTATAGCTGCAGCGACAGAAAGGGGAAGCCACACAAGCAGCAGACTCCTAAGGAAACACACTGAACACACATCAACACTTCCCAGAGAAGAGCTCCTGAACAAGAGGAGCTATCATTTGTCCTCAGAATTACATGCACCAACATAAAAGCATTTTTTATTTAAAAAAGTAATCTCCAGTCCCAATTTATTGCAAAAATAATAGCATAGAACAATCCTGAAGTATCACCATCTGATGGAGTCAAAAGCAGCTATCAAAACCTGCTTTTGTATGAAGCACTCCAACTAAGACAAGGCAAACCTTCACCGCAATAACCATCATGGTGCAAGGGTAACATGGTAAGAGTGATCAAATTCAACTTGCCTTCACAGTTGGTTCTCTGCCTTAAAAGCCTCAGACCCCACAGCCTCTGATAACCTTTTCGGACACAACAAAAATTGACCAGTGAAGCACAGCCTCTTGCACAAAGACTGAGCTACAGAACCAAATGCAAACAGCACATCCCAAGCCCAAGAGTTCAGTAGTAATAAAAATCCAGAGGCCTTTACGCACATCCAGCACCTCCAAAGTTTATACAAGGCGACCCCGTAACACTTAGTTCCTGCTGCCACTCAGCTCCACACGACTGTCCCTCTCTGGCTGCTTCCCACAGCGATGAAACCAGCAGGCTCAATTCTGGGAGTAGAAAGCCCAGTAACACTCACTAGAAAGACCAGGTATTTGGGCTTCTTAAATTCTTCGGGTTTTTTCCGAAAGAGAGCAAGTTACTCTACTTAATTTCAGATTCCTTCCATTTAACCCTGAATAGGTATTTCTCCAAAATAAATTCAAAAAGTGAAGACATTTGGTAGAAAATCAGGTGACTGATATCTATCCCTACTGCTGCTTCCTCCCAACTTGTGTGTGTGTACACATACATACGAAGTCAGCCAAAGGGAAGCAGCAGCACCAACGCATCCACTGCTTCAGCACAGCGCCACCTCTGGTTGCACCTGATTGCACTGGAGAAGTGTGTCACACCACAACTTCATGACGAGCATCGCCATGTAACACCACCTCAGCGTCTATTTACTGCTATAGCAGTAAAAAACAGACCTCAGGGTCTATTTACTGCACAGCCAAGCCGCGTCTCCTCAAATAAGGGTGCTGGCATGAGTTCACTAACAAGTGCTGTATCAAACAACTATTTGGGAGAGAGGCCACACCTACTCTCTTATGAATAGTGCTATTCAAAAAAAAAACAAACCAACCCCACAAAAAATCACCACAGAAGCCAGATGCCCTCCCTCCCAAGCAAGGAAGAAAAGCAAATGAAACTAATATCAAAAAGAAATAATCAGGATTATTTCCCGAAACAGTACCTTGCTCCTATGGCAAGCTTCCACAGCATGCAATGTGGTGGTGGAAGAAGTAACTTCTCATACAGGCTCATTCCTTTATAATGCAGCTAAGGGGAGGGGAGAGTGTTCAAAGACTAGTCCTTCAAAAGATTCCTTTTAACATTATGAACATCTACAAGTCGTTCAGACATGCTTTATACATAAGGACAGTTAGAACCCTCACAGCAGGCTAAAAACCAAAATTTATGCTCATTTATTTATAGCTGAGTAACTTTAAGAATTTGATCAAGATAGAGCAACAGGTATGAAAATATTCTCAAAGAGCTATTCATTTCTCAGTTGCAACAACCCACTCAATTTAAATGATTCAGTCTTCATTTTTCTCATTTTCAAGTTTCTAACATCCCAAAATGCTCAGTGTAAAGCTCAAGACTAGTATCTTATTATAACTTGATTTCAGTAGCTTGCAAGAAGTAGTATTTTTCTCAGCTCCAGTTTAACAGCTTTGATGTGCACAGCACACAAGAAAAACACAGCTGTGAAACATTCTAAGACAACCCACTTGGGGCTCAGCGTCTTAGTTCCTGTGAAAGCACTGAAAGGCACGATACAGGAGAGAACTCGGAGAAAAGGCGCTAGATTGTGACTGTAACTGCAACTGCATACAAGAATAGGACTGTGGCGGATGTGTAGACTGTTACCCCGTCCTGTCCCTGTTGCCCTCCCATTTTTCTTATTTATTTTTTTTAATGGAAGGACAGATCAGAATTCTCAAGGGTGCTGGCTTGGCACCCTCCACGCTGCCATAGAATGCCCCTTGCCCAATGCACGTCTAGTTTAGACATTGCTGCATAGTGCAGGGTGAGTGTCTGGCAGATGTGAGAGCTGGAAGAGAATATCCTCATTTTCCAGGCTTTCTAGGAAGTTTGCCTCCTACATCCCTGTCCACTGCAGGTGCACCCACAGGTGCTCAGGTTATACAAGTTATTTTTTAACAACAGCAAAAATACCAGCAATGCTGAATACTTTAGAGGAGGAAAAAAAGAGAGAGTATCATGGACACAACTGGGAACAAGAATATAACAGAATAGGAGAGCCTCCTTTTTCACAGCCATGAAAGATACAGTGACCCAGTTGGTATCTCCTTTCTTATTTACCAGAAAACCTAAAAGTTCAGGGCAGCAAGAATAAAAGGTCCAGTGCAACTCTACCCACAGAAGCTACTATTTCTCTCCACCCACAAAAAAATTATCACACACACAAAAAAAATCACAAACAAGCAGAAGTAGCTCATTTCTGAGGCACACAGATGGTTCTTGTGTGACTATCAAGAAAACAACGAAAAAAATCCCCAGATCCCCAAACGTGAACATTTGACCTTGGTGGGAAGAAAAATCTAGTCTTCTATTACATTACATAAGGTGAGCTAACATTTCAAAAGTACAGCTAAAACCCATGTCATTTAGGGTATTAACCTGAATACAGTTTGTAGTGGTGTTACTTGAAACAAACTAATTCAGTTTATCCAACACCAGGTACAAACACAGCCCATCATTGTGGGAACTGGGTATGTGTTCTTTGCCTCTGCAGCGTATCACAATATTTCAATTGAGTTACAGATGCCAGACAACCCAAAAAACTTCTGAGGAAACATCGTTTCACTCTGACAACTAACTTTGTGCCTTTGTACATCCTCTTTGAGAAGTCCTTTTGAATTCAAAACTTGCTCCGTAATCTATTAAATTATTACTAGTTTCATCAGTCCAAAATGAAAAAATATGAACACAGTAGATATAGATTAGAAATATATGGAAACTCTATATATGGTAAACTCTAAATGTCAATAGTTTAGTTGTCAAATTGTGCTTTGCAGACATTTACTTACAACTCTTACGTACTTGACTAAATAGGAGTTTCTATATATACATTTTTCCTTTCTCTACTGAGCTGTTTTTCCTCTATTTAAAGCCGAAGACGTAGCTGAAACTATGTAGTATCTATGTGCTTTATACATTATCCAAAATTAAGTAGTCAGTTTTCTATAAAGAAGGAATGTGACAGTCATGTGCAAGCATACTTAAAATCTGCTATTTTGAACAATTTTTTTGTTTGTTGCTGCAGGGTCCAAAATCCCCAAATAATTATTGGAAAGGCCCACTGCCATCTAGTTGTATAAACACAAATAAACCTAAGATAACACCCCAAGCACCAAGAGTAATGACAGAGGTGGAAGAGATAGGCTAGTCAGGCATGAAATTGATTTTATAATAGCAAATATCTGTTGCTTTCCATGTGCTAAGTAAATAATTCTAAAGAAGAGAGTAAAGATAATAAAAACAAAATCATTAACTGCTCCCACTAAATCAAATGAAAGAGAGAAACCTGTTCTCACATTGACCCTGAAACCTGTTTAATAGCTAATTAAAGCAATTACTCCAAGCATGACGAAGTCCTTAATCATAAACACCTTCAGATGCAGAGGAGATTTTTTTGTTGTTCTTTCTTCAAAGATATTAGAATTTCATTTAAATGAGAAGTTTACGCCAGTAGCACTTTCACTAGTTAGTTTACACATTGTTAACCACTGACACAGTCCCCAACTTTGGCTAGTCTGGTTAACAGAAGATATTCTGCACAGACTTTACCAGATTCGACTACTCAGCAAAAGCAGTATTACAGTATTCAACAATTTCAGTGCTTTTATAAAAACGTTTCTCTCAAGCACTTGAAGGTAGCCCTAAAATTATTTTTTTTCCCCTCACATTCAGAAGCAAACTTCATCGGCAACAGAAATCCAGTATTATTGCCAGGCAACTACGAAAACAACTCTGCTGGAACCCCATCCCGCACACAGCATCTGGAATTATGCACTCCTTCGCATCACTTTTTCTTTTAAGCTTATCACAGATACTTTTCTCCTCCGCCCCAAAGCCATCTGACTCAGCCGTAACTTGGATTCCTGCACTTGTAAGTTCCAGCCACAGTGTTTTATTTTTAACAAAGCTTTATGTTCAACAGCTTTTCATAGCCTTTTAATAATGACTAGTTATCTAGTGCCATTCCTAGTGCTCTACTGGAGTTAATTAGGCTGCTGTTTAGAACACTGATCATCTTCAAGTTACTATATGTTTCTGTGCTGTGACAGTACACAGAACAATAAACTGAACTAATGGCTTGACCATTATGAGTTGTTCAGCTTGACAGTTTATCCAGTCATAAATTAGATAACTAAAAGCTTAACAAAAAGCAAAAGCAACTTTATTAAATTTTATTTTGACCTTTGCTATTTCTGCCTACACTTAAATTCCAGAAAAACAAAGTATTCTTGCTTCAGTCATAAAGAGATGGAAATACACTGTTAAAAACACAAAGGAAATTCATTCAGTCCTATTTAGGAAAGATTTAGAGCAATTGAGTTGAGGCAAGGGAAGCTCCCAAATAAATTCCAACTTGGAGTAAATAACCACATTACTAACACAGAAGTGCTCCAAATGCTGCTAAAGGATGTCACTGCTGCCAGTAACACAGTAAGTGGAGGTATATTCTCTGTAAGAATTAGCTATCCCCAAAACACTGAAAATTGCATTTAACTCATATAGCAAAGCACCCTGCTTTTAACCAACCTGCCTTCCAACTACTTACTAAGCTTTACTGGTTCCATATGGAATTTTCTTCTGGCAGCTGATTTTAAGATTTTGACTGACGTCATCTGTGTGGATTTTTTTTCTTTATACCTGTGAATTTGCATAGCCATGAAAGTATTATTCAGATAAGCTGGCAACACATATTGCCCCCCACTCACTCACCCTTTTTACCCCTCACCTACCATCCTGAGGTTTTTTTGCTGATCTGCTGCAAATATTGCAACAGGAAGCTACAACTAAATCAATTCTCCCTTGCCTATGATGAGCTTCATGTACCAGGGCCGAGGAGGAACTTCAAAATCTGTTTATCTTCCCAATAAAATAAATACACTTTCATAGCCAAAGAAAACAGTGCGATTTGATAAACTCATGTTAAAAGTGCCTTGCAATAGATATTTACAGTCTGCTCCTGAGAATTAACCCAGCACAGTGATAAGGCAAAACAATATTCGGCTTGCATACTAGAAAACAGCCAAGAAAGAGAAAAGAAATGCAAGGCATGACGCAGATCAAGGAGAACAGGTCATTTTATAAGAATATCTCGATTCTTAAAAAAGCATGCCTTATATGCACTTCAGGACTGAATTTAATTCAAACAAGTAATTTTGGTGGAAGACTCCCTTTAACAGCCTTCACTTCTTCAGTCTAAGTTGTCCTCACTCATTCCTAAGCTATTATCTTACTTCTTCATACAATTCTAAGGTCCGTCTTCCTTCTGGAATTTGCTAGGTTATACAAAAAAAGAACCACTCATTTTTGTGCATATCAAATATTTATTTTAAAAATTCTATAATCTGGCTCCCTACAGGAAAAAAAAATACAGAAATACTGACCAATAACTACTTGCACCAACTTTTGAGCTCACTGACAAGCTTCAGACAAGTTTGACAAAAATAGAGTCCTCAAACACATCAAGTTCCTATGCATTCTATTTTAAGCAGTATTTTTCAGTACCTGCAAGAAATAGAAAGGTCCAAAGCACTGATGCTTCTAAAAGCAAGGCAAAGATGGACTACCTTTATGGTAACTTTGGGAATTACCACATTGCAAAAATAAAATAGAAGAATCCAAACCTACTTTTTAGAGTTTCACCGTTATTTATTAGTTGATTCAAATTACACCAGAAAAGGCAAGCTTGAATCTCTGTACATCTTTCCCCTTAAAAGGAGAGGTTATAAAAAAATGGCTGCTGACTAAAAAGAAAATTAAAAAATCGTCCCAATGTCATTTGAGTGGAGACTAGTTCTTAACATATATTCAGATTCGGCATATATATAATGCAGGCACTATTTATGCACTATTAAAAAGAAACTATGGCTCTAAGGTTCTCCTGGAAAGAAAAAAAAAAACAAACCAACCAAACCACAAACAACTTTACAGATCTCATTTCTGACCTGTATCTCTACAACAGCAAGGTAAGCGCTTATATACGAAACAAATTTTTTTTGTAATCATACAAAACAACTCTACTATGTCCTGAGGGTGCTGACTAAAACCTGAGAGGCAGCTGCTGCTATCCTCAGCACAGAAGGGACAGAAGACTTACACGCACCCTCACCCAAACAAATGGGGAAGGAGGAGGAAGAGAGAAGGGAACCATTTTAAAAGAAAAGTAGCACATAACAGTTTGTCAGAAAGACTAATTGTTGGAAAGACAGGCAGTAGCGAGATGCACCTCATTATTGCTTACGTACTACATTCAGAACACTCTTCCTAGTCACCAAATCTATTTTAAGAGGTAGATAAGCCTTCACTACTATAAGAAATAAGCAGTAACATATGATATACTTTGTACACACACAGACATCTTCTTTACTAAGGTAAACACAAAAGACTGCTGAATAAAAGGTAAGGGAAGTCTCTACTACTTTGCCATCTGTTTGGCGTTTCATCAGTTCGTTCTGGAAGAACTCCAGGGGCCATAGTGAAGAGCACAACAAAACAGTCAAAGCCAAGCTTTAGGTTCCCTTTTTTATAGTTCAAAATGGAAAAATAAAACAAAGTTTTCTGAGCCATCTAGGCTTGTCCTCCTCAAAGCCGAGCTTATTAACCAGCACCATTGCAAAATTTACCAGAGTAGTTCCAGAAATGCGCGTCTTCTATAATGAATAGCTGTAATTGTCAAGCAAACACTGATGAAAAAAGTAAAATGAAGCTTGAAGGTTTCAGTGCAATATAAATATGCCTCAGGTGTAAATTTTAATTTGCTGCATCAAACCTTTCATCACTCCCAGAAAGCCCCAGCCATCGCTACTAAGTCCAAATTTCTTTCTTCTCTTTTGCCCACGTTGTGAGGGCACAAGTGAGGGACATGGTTGATTGCCGTGTAGGATTCCCATGATAGTTTCTCCTGGCAATTCACTGCCAGTAGGTATGACACACCTTCCTGCACACTTACAGACACACCCTCCATATGCCAAATCCAATTAGAACTAACACTTTCAGTCAACATAAGAATAGTCTTCTAATCCCTACTCCTTTACCTCACAGCCATCTACACTAGTCCCTGGAACAGCATATTTGTTTCCAATGCCAGCATGAAAAGAGTTAAAAAAAATTCTTTGAAGAAAAACTGCTTGTACTTCCGAAGTGTTACCTGAGCTGCCAGTAAAGGTTGTGCTACCATGTATAAAGGCCGTATACCTCGCTTGTTTCATATAGGATGAAAAATTTCTTGCTGTATTGACTTGGGACAAAATTCTGCTTACTACACCTTGGACTCAAATATTTGAACATAACCTGAAGCATTTGTACAAAATAGTGCTCACTTTTAGACTTAGAAAAAGTTAACAACTGGCCCTTAGATTCACTGTGGTGCATCTAAGCCATCTCCTCTGTGAACTGAAGTGATCAGGGCCACATGAAAAGATCGCGTTTGCCATGCCCAGGAATACATATAAACTTTAAATCTTTCTGCTGCTTGCATACCTTTAGAGCTCTCTGCAACCTTTATCTCTCTTCAGGCATAGCTCTAAGGGGAAATCCATACACCCAAGCTACAAAAAAGTAGGGGCAACAGTCAGATCAAGATACAGCTGTACACTGGAATGTTCTGATCACACTGACACACTACCCCATGTCTCTGCTTCAACTCTACACCCCTTGCCAACAGTGGCCCTTTTTCCCCTCAGAACTGCCCCACATATACAATAACTTCCAACACAAAACCTAAATACCATAGTCTGTGAAGACTGAACTCACTGGAAGGAAGAGCTGGTTGGAAGGAACAGGGGGGATGGACAAGTGCTACATTCACAATGATCCAACATCCATCTGAAATTAGAAGGTAAGAAGTCAAACTCGTTACTGAAATAAATTTTAGTACTTATGTAGCTATTTTTTAAATTTATTTTCCCCAGAAAAAGTTTGCCCTTTTCTCCTACAACCCAGATTGAAAAGAAAACAAATGCAGCCACAGAAGCAAGGCATTCCCCTAGGGAGAGGCAGAGCAATCTCTTATCGCCACAAAGAATAATGCTGTCTTCTGAATTTAGCCAGCAGTAACTGCTACCTAACTGCAAATCTCTGAGCTATCTGAAACTTTTCTATGTTTGGCAAGACAGGTGAGATACAGAAACTTCCTAACTCACCTGCTTCTGGGTCTGGGAGGCAGGAAACATGACAAAACCAGAAACATTTTGATTCTGGATGAAAGATGTAAACTAGGACCATTTAAGAATGAGAATCTTTCAAAAGGATTTAAAGATTCACTTGTAGCTAAAAGGCTAGCATAATAACACTCATATTTTTGTGACTAATCACTTGGATTTGTGTAATGCTCTTCACTTTACAAAGCTAAATGGAAAAAAATCCTAAATTCAATTATCATCAACTTTAGAGAAATTATTTTAGAAACACTGACTGATCAAGTAGCTGGAACTCCTTGCCAATTGCACTGTCTTTCCAAAAGCTATCACACTACTCAGGTATCCAGAAGTTAAGGGAGCAAGGATAACCTTTCTGCAATTAAAAAGAATGGAATATATTATGTTTGCTACCCTATTTAATAACTACATTTCTACTTCATTCTCTGTTTCTCTTAGGAAGAAACATTCCAAGAGACTATCGCATTTTAACAGAAAGACAACAGCCTCTGCTCAGTGCTCCGATTTTCCATATCTGGCATGCATTTATGTACAAATTCCTCTTACAAGTTTAAATGTACTCAAGAAATATACAGGTAGGAAGGAAAACCTCAAAACTGTACAGAAAAAATAATAAATCATGAAGATTCTGGGCAGAGGGAAGTTGTGTTTCTTTTAAGGTAGACCCTAACTACATTTGTATGCTGTTCATAGCCATCAAGTGGAAGTTCAGCACTTGAAAGAAGCAGCAAGGACCAAGACATGAAACAACAGATGACAGGATTTAGTTTTTAATCAAAAGTTATCTCCCTGACAAACTAACAACTGGTGAAATGCAACTCCTGAAGCTGTTTTGGATAAATTCTATACCACACCCTAAAAAAACAGAAAAGGTACAAATTGCACAACCACACTAACAGGACAAAAGATTAACAGTGCAATACAAACCTTCCTTTGTCTTTAGTCTACTTCTCATTCCTGTCAAGAATTCCTGTCACCACCTTGACTTGCAAGGAAAACAAGAACACGTGGGGTTGGCTTTTGTCAAAGCACCTATACAATACATAATACAGTACCACGTACATCTACCAAGAGCTGGAATTTCCATCAGACTAACAGATGACAGGATTTAGTTTTTAATCAAAAGTTATCTCCCTGACAAACTAACAACTGGTGAAATGCAACTCCTGAAGCTNTAACAACTGGTGAAATGCAACCCCTTAAGCTGTTTTGGACAAATTCAATACCACACCCTGAAAAAAAAAAAAACCCAAGAAAAAAACCCCCTCAACAAAAAAGGAAACCAGGGGAGCATGGTCGCCAGTCCCAAGGCTGGACTTCCTCAAAGCTGTCTACAAAAAAAAAAAAAATATGGAGACTCCTTGAATCACCTAAAGTGCACAAAAGCTCAGCCTGCAGGTTCATCTAGAGAAAGGTCAGAACAGCTCCACGAAATGGTAACCAAGCCTTCAGTTAATGGTCTCATAAACTGTACTAGATGACAGATTTTCTCCTGCTCCCTCTTGGCCTCTTCTTCTCCAAACATGCTTAAAAGTATGTAAAGAAGAAAGCAACACCCCCAACTCATATTCAGACATTAACTGACATCTCCACAGAATCCCAGGGGTTGGAAGGGACCTCTGGAGATCATCTGGTCCAATCCTCGTGCCAGAGCAGGTCCACCTACAGCACGTTGCACAGGATGGTGTCCAGACACGTTTGGAATGTCTCCAGAGTCAGAGACTCCACCACCTCTCTGGGCAGCCTCTTCCAGTTCTCTGTCACCCTCAAAGGAAGGAAGTTCCTCCTCATGTTCAGATGGAACTTCCTATGTTCAAGTCTGTGCCCGTTACTTCTTGTCCTCTCCCTGGGCACCACTGAAAAAAGGCTGGTCCCCTCCTCCTGGCACCCTCCCTTTAAGTATTTGTAAGCATTAATGAGATCCCCCCTCGGCCTTTTCTTCTCCAGACTAAAAAGACCCAACTCCCTCAGCCTCTCCTCGTAAGAAAGATGTTCCAGTCCCCTAATCATCTTCGTAGCCCTTTGCTGTACCCTCTCCTGAAATTCCCTGTCCTTCTTAAACTGGGGAGCCCAGAACTGGACACAGGACTCCAGATGTGGCCTCACCAGGGCACAAAGGAGGAGGATGACCTCCCTCGACCTGCTGGCCACACTCTTCTTGATGCACCCCAGCAGAACGCAAGAATGAAGCATCAGGAAACATTGAAAGGGACCAGGTTTTGGCAGAGCAGCAACATCCTTCTTTGGCAACATATGCATTTTTCATAAGTTTCTGTACCAAATACCCTTAACTGGCAACTAACTGCTTTGCCTTCTCCCCTCTCCTTTAAGGTGGCTATGGGGTGGCTACAGTTAATTCAGCACAGGATCTAATTAGGGGAATGGAAACCTGCAGAGACATGGAAGTGTTCATGTGAAAAAACATCAAACACTTTTTTTTAAAAAAATCAGCTAGTCTCTATTACAATCACCTATTCCTAGTGTGCTTAAAGAAAAGGAAGAAAAAGTCCAGAGAGATTTAATAAGCTCTCTTGAAAGCTCCATTAGCTACTTCATTCCTGCAACAACAATCTAAAAAGACAGTTTAACTAATAATTTAAGGAACAAATATAAATAATTACAAGTAACAAATACTTGTCATTGTATGAGTAAATACAGACAAGACTAAAGAAAAGTCAGACTTTAAAGACCTTGAGTTTTAGGGTTTGTTTGGTTTCAGGTTTTTTAGTATTTTCAGTATCATGCCACATTAGATTTAGAGGCTTAGTTCACTCATTCCCAAAGTTAACCTGCAACAGGTTCTTTTAGTGCCACCAGAGAATTTGAGAGACCCAAGACAATTCCACTGCCCCTTAACAACATGTATAAAGTCATTTCTGCTTTACAACTTTACTTCTTTTTATAAGTGGCAATAAATCATCCTAAGAGCTTATCTGCCCTCCCCACTCTTTTTTTTTTTTTATAATAAAAACACCGCACCACTTCAAAGTTGATTTTGAAATCACTGACTACATACCCACCAAAAGACACTAGCAGATCTCTAAGCAGAACCAAAGCCTTAGACAGTCACACTTCAGGAACAAAACAGCAAACAGCACATGATGTTCATCTTTTTTCAAGCTAGCTTGGTATCTCTTAATTTTTTAAGAGCAAAGGTTTCCTTATGCTTTCAATCCGACTTCTTCTAGTGAAATACATACTCCGGATAGGTCTAAAAGAGCAGATCCAGGATTCCTGCATATCATTTCCAAATTAAAGTCCATTCAAAACCAAGCTTTTATCTTACTTGTTTCAATAACATCATATAAGTATCATCTGCATAAAATCCCAATGAACTTTGGTTCGTAGCAGTAATGAACGCCATCATAGCTACTTTCCTACTACATGAATTTCACTTTGAATTTATAGTACAGCGATTACATTCACAGGAAGTGAATTATCCCAATCTCTATCATTTCAGGCATGATGGCTTTAGTTAGGATAGAAATTACTTCTTTTCATGGGAGATTACAGTAAACACATGCCACTAGATTTTCTATTACAGGATGTTCTTGATCTGATTAAATTCTTTTAATTTTTTATTTATCAAAATGAAGTGACTGCCATTTCACCCCCTCTTATACAAAGCAGCACCTCTGTCATACAAATTTAAACTTTTTTTAAGCTCATATATACTTCTAACAACCCTACCCAATCCTCCACCACCTTTGCAACATTGGGAGATGGACCGGTAATCCTAGCTTGTAAATAAGGATAAAATATACATTATATATGTGTCTCAGGACACAAAGAAAAGAAATATCTAGTATAGCGTTGGCATTCTTGTTAACTCAAATTTTAGTGGGCAGTGTTTATTTTGACAAGGTAGGGTCTCTTTCCACTCCACCCACTCCTAAATTCAAACCATTGGCAATTAAGAATGCTGTTCTGTGTTAGCGTAAAGGTTTACCTGAAACAGCAAGGGAGGAAACATGACACTCAGTGGTGCCGCACAAACATCACATGAGAAGAGGGAAGATTCAGACACTAAGAGCAATGTTTAAATATTCTTCTTTAAGTGTTTGTAACTTTCTACACAGAACCCAGAAAATTTCACAGAGAATATTTTCATGGTTAAGTATGGTTGAAATATTAAGCAAAACTACTAGTTAGCTGCTCAAACTTTTTCAAGGCAAAACAAGCTAACCTGCTGATAAGATGGGGCTCCTGCATCACAAACATCTTGGGAAGAAACATCTCCAAATAGCATCCAGGATTAAAGTAGGTTTTTCATTTAATTGTTATGTCTTCTGTCATATCATAAACTATATTGCATAGATAGGAAGACTAAAGACTTCAGATTTTACACATTACTTGAGTCCAATGCATTTTAGAGTATTAAAAGCAACAATTCTAAAGAAAGACTAATGGTACCAGAGTAAGAAGGAAGACATCCTCTAATGCTGCACAGTTTGGAAACAGCACGTAAAAACCACTGCTCTGAACAGCACTATTGTATCTAGTGTACATAGTAACTTCTAGCATCCACTGACCAAGAATTACAGGAGGAAACTGGTAATACTCCAAAGTTCAGCAGGGACTTCAATTGAATGCATTAAAAATAAATAAATTACCTTTACCAGTGACAAACTCTGTGATCAAGTCATTCAGACATCGCTATCTTCAATAAATGAACTGTCTTAAAAGTCTATAAGAGGCATTTTCTGGGCCAAAACCAAAAATCCCGTATCAAGAGAGTAACATTTCATGTCACGTTATTTCATCTTCTGCAACTTGCACACAATAGCCAAGTCTTACTACAACCAGAAAAAGCAGTGTTAACACAGTCCTTTTATACACTACTTTCAAACCACAATACTTTATATTATTGAAGATGTCAAAGTGACAGTGTAAAGTCAACTGTAGTTACAGCATAGATTAAAATATTCTATTGTAAACACAAAAATCTCTCTGAAAAGGGCTTGTGCTAACACATCTTGGTTCACAGAAACATTTCAACAACACCAATTACTTGCCAACCACTGACTCCAACTTCTTGGGATAAATCACCTGTTTGCACTGCTAGTTTTCAAAATTTCTTCTCACGGCCCTGCAGACCATGCACTGCAAACAATGCAGGACAAAAGCCAAAATGTCTTTTCATGAGAAACCACTGAAGCAAGCAACTGCCTTTTTTTCCCCCAGATGGATTTACGATACATTTTTCTGAGCAGCAAAGATGTTGCACTGATATACTACCTATAAACAACTTAACCCTACCCTTGTGCTACACATTTTAACATAAAGAATTCCATTTTTGCTTTTAAAGTTCTACAACATACTCCATGTGATGCTTAGGATGGGAAAAGGCTGACCAAATGGGCAGGACTGATCTGGAAGCTACTTGTCATCATGAAGGAGGACAAATTACAAGATAGTTAATATACCAGCTAATCTTAGTCTTAGATAACATCCTCCAAAATGGCCTTTGCTAGAAAAATATTTTTGGAAAGCAAGAAAATATTTTCCTGGTTTAACTGTCAATAAACAAAATGATAAAAGCTACTCTATTCACTCTTGACAAAGCAGCCTACCAGCACAATCTAACTTAATATGCTCCTTCAGCAACACCTGGATATTACTGCCCCAAGAGTCATCCAAACCGAAAAAGCTTAAAAACTAAGGAGGTCAACACCCTCAGGACTATGCGTTTTTATAAGATCATTTCCTCCCCACAGTTTCAGAACCAGGAGAAAGAAATACTCCTCAAGCCCCCTGCACTAATCCTTGCTATTGAGAAGTCACCTCATGCCCATTCTTCAAGTCTCTGGAAATAAAACAGCTAGACGAGGGTTAACAGGGTAAATGTACCTGAACTGCAAACTGATAGTATCTGTTCCAGGAAATTTTATGGGTTTTGGATAAACAGAGGGTTAAGGCTGTGAAATTACATGATGAAAGCTTAGTTCTTATTTGCAGATTTCATCCTGTTTATCCACTAAGCAAATACCTCTGAAAGGGACTTGTAAGTTTTTTTAGGTACTCCAGTTCTAGCTCCATGATATGATGACAGCAGTCTAGATGTGAACACAAATCTTTAAAAAAGAAAAAAATCAGAGTACATTACTCACTGTTCAATCAGGCATATCATTTTAAACTTCTGGTGCTGACAGACTTGCATTCTGGAGAATTACCATGAAGAAAAATGGATGTGTACCACACTCAGCCTTTTCTGGCACTCGTATAACCAATGGAAAGCTTCAGACCAGGGCACCTGCAGG
Organism: Chionis minor; assembly: GCA_013398295.1. Classification (NCBI taxonomy): domain Eukaryota; kingdom Metazoa; phylum Chordata; class Aves; order Charadriiformes; family Chionidae; genus Chionis; species Chionis minor. The sequence goes on along the minus strand of VZSF01004274.1, from coordinate 125,562 downwards.
CAGTCAGGCTGGTCATCTCTTCAAAACACCACCCCTTGTTGCTCAAGAAATAGAAGTCAGAGTCCTAATTCTCACATTGAAGAACACCTTAGTGGGTCTAGAGTAATAGAATCATTTAGCTTGGAAAAGACCCTTCAGATCGAGTCCAGCCATCAACCTAACACTGCTAAGTCCACCACTAAACCATGTCCCTAAGCATCTTTTAAACACCTCCAGAGATGGTGACTCCACCACTTCCCTGGGCAGCCTGTTCCAATGCTTGACAACCCTTTCAGTGAAGAAATTTTTCCTAATATCCAGTCTAACCCCTCTCCTGGCACAACTTGAGGCTGTCTCCTCTTGTCCTATCACTTGTTACTTGGGAGAAGAGATCAACACTCACCTCACTGCAACCTCCTTTCAGATAGTTGTAGAGTGACGTTATTGAAATTACACATGCCAGCCACCATAACAGGGTTTCACTCTAGGTTTCAGCTGAATCAATAAGCTGAAAAGAAATTCTTGTATAAAGTCCTTTCTATCAATAGCACTACAGCTCGAGCTGGGTGCCTCCAAAGAGTGACCTCAAACAAAGAAATTGCTGAGCAATCATACCCTTACNACCTCCTTTCAGATAGTTGTAGAGTGACGTTATTGAAATTACACATGCCAGCCACCATAACAGGGTTTCACTCTAGGTTTCAGCTGAATCAATAAGCTGAAAAGAAATTCTTGTATAAAGTCCTTTCTATCAATAGCACTACAGCTCGAGCTGGGTGCCTCCAAAGAGTGACCTCAAACAAAGAAATTGCTGAGCAATCATACCCTTACAATCTAAATTCCCCACCCCTCATGCGACAGTTTGGACCAGTAGTAATATTACCGTCTGAGGTCTTCCCATTCTTCATTGAGTCCTTTCATCATCTTTAGGCAGGTAATTTCTTATCTCTAAGGCTGCAGCTTCTGTTAATGAATGTAGCTTCCTCATTTTCTGGCCTAGACCAGTTCTGGGGCCTTCTTTTACTGAGTAGGTAAAAGTTCAACATATCTAGGTGAAAGTTCACAGCTTGCAGTCTAAGGCTTCAGCAAATCTAGCTACTAATGCTAAGTTATGCTAAACAAGTGCTATATAAGTAGTATATCAGATCGCACAACAGCAGTAAGGTCTCCCCCTCAGCCTTCTTTTCTCCAGACTAAACCACCCCAGTTCTCAGCTGCTCCTCACAGGACTTGTTCTCTAGAGCCTTCATCAGCTTGGCTGTTCTTTGGACACACTCCAGCAATTCATATGGGGGATACTTCAGCCACCAGACATCTGAAAAGCAGTACAGAAACCAAGGGACTAAGTTCCTCCCCAATAAGGCAAAAAGAGTAGGTAAATAACACATCAGTGCAGAAAATTCATCAACAAGGCAATTCACTAAGTGATGGGAGAGCAACAGAAAAGTCTCTTCTGACAGTTCTGATGCAGATGCAGGCATTGATGGAACGGGCCAAGCAAGCAGCATGGATATTGCTTCTTTTATTAGCTCGCCTGGGTGAAGTGGTATTTTGCTAGAGGCAAAAAGAACTGAAGAGAAAGAATTAAAAATAAATAGGCCAGAACAAAGCATATTTTCAATTTCAGTTGCAAAACCAACATAGCAGCAATTCTCTCTTCTTTTAGCATGAAAAATAACGCTGGCAAACTGCAACATCACCAACATAAAACAAAGCTGGAACACCAAAGAGGTTTTGGTGCTTGCTTTTTTTTCCATTGTTTCAAGAGAAAACTGTTTGCTATACTGAGAAGTTTTTTACATGTAGTGAAGGGAAAGTACAAAAACAACACGTAAATCTCCTGACTTTTCCTTACCAAATTTTGGTCAAAGTATAAAAAGAAACACTACATGTCATGCACGTGTTGTCCACAAATTCTTGAAATGGGATATTCACCAGGTAAACAGAAAAAATGGCATGTAGGGAAAAAAAAGGTATAAAAAGAAGTATAAATACGTCGTGGTTTGGCCTCAGCCGACACAAAGAACCACGCTGCCGCTCACCCAGCCCTCGCAGTGGCGAGGGAAAATTGGAATAAAAAGGCAAAAACTCGTGGGTTGAGGTAAAGGCAATTGAAAAGAACAACAAAGAAAAACCGGCAAACACCACCAATAGCACTGGCAGAGGAATGTACAAACAGGGGGACGGTACCCTTACCGTACCGCACCGCCGCGCTCCCACCGGACCGGACCGAACCCGCACCGCCCCCGCCGGCTCCCAAACTGGGAACTCCCCTCCCCGGCGGCTCCCCCTAAATACTGGGCATGGGTCACGTGGTGTGGGATACCTGCACTGGGCCAGCGATTAACCCTGTCCCTGCCGGAACCGGGACAAAATATTTATATAAATATACATTATTTTTGTAGGATAAATCATCTCTACTTTTCATTTCTCCTTTGGAAGTCACATACTCCAGATCCTGAGTATTCTTATTCCTGTCTTCTGCATCACCTGCATGGTACTTATCTCTCCTAAAATACAGTGCCCAAAATCGGGCAGACTAATGCAGAGGGTTTACCAACGCCAAACAGAGCGGCAACTTTACTTAATGTGCAGCATGCCTGCAGACAATGCTCCTCTTTATACAGCCCAATATAATAATAATAATAATGAGGTGACTGGAGACAGCCAACATGGCTTCACCAAGGGCAAATCCTGCCTGACAAACCTGATGGCCTTCTACGATACTGCCACGAACTTGGTGGACAAAGGCAGAGCAACGGACGTCATCTACCTGGACTTAAGCAAAGCATTTGACACTGTCCCGCATGACATCCTGGTCTCCAAATTGGAGAGTCACGGGTTCGATGAATGGACCACTCGGTGGATAAGGAACTGGCTGGATGGCCGCACTCAAAGGGTTGTGGTTAATGGGTCAATGTCCACGTGGCGGCCAGTGACGAGTGGTGTCCCGCAAGGGTCAGTACTGGGACCAGTGCTATTTAACATCTTTGTTGGAGACA